>JBAMJV010011398.1:0-103375 GCA_037951105.1 Echinarachnius parma | reverse complement strand
GGGGAAAATTTTGAATCGTTCTAATATGTGTAGTTTTGACGAGCAATTACTTTTTTGGCATGTAGGTGTGCCATATATACGGGTGGGGAGCAGGGACCGACTTTGGTATGGCCACATAAGAGGCTACAGGGGACGTATCTTATATAGCCTCCGGGGATTAAGGGATTTGGCAATTTTGTATTCTTGGTTTTCAACCAAATGACACATAAATTAGACAAACGACATCTTTTTGTCGACTAGAATATACATGAACACTATATCCGCCTATCGAAATTATTTGGGTTATGATATACCAATATGATCTGCGTTCAGCGCATTATGGGCAAAATTGAAAGATAGATTATGTTAGATAATTATATTTTCTGTGTCGGTGTTCTATAGATGAGGGTTTAATTGTGCGTTTGGGAATTACATTGCCGAACACATTTGGAAACATTTGGCTTTATATCACTCAATTTATTCTTCCTCATTTACCGGAATTATTGGGGGGGGGGGGGCAAAACGATATGTTCGCCCCCAATATTTTCATTGGGGGCCGACTGCATTCATTTTTGTAAATGATAACCTTTGTTTGCAAAATGATTATCCACTTCGACGGAATAGAAAATCGGCACGTTGTACGTTTTAAAGGGATCGTAATTCAGTTTTGGTTAACAGGGCGCTTCAAGAAATATTCTTTTGTGAGGTAATGAAAAACTAAGTACATGTATAACATTTTCTTTTAAGGTTGCAATACCGTATTTCAAAGACAGAATCAACTTTGTTTGATCAAAATCGGTTCAGAAACAGCTGAAATATCCATAAATATATCTCTGCCTTTAGACGAAGGATCTGCTGGATTCGAAAGCCCGACTACTATGCCAATAGCTTAATCATGTAGTCTATACGCGTGAAGCAAATTAGTATGGATTACAAACGTGCTCCTTGATATGTTCTTACAATTTATACTGTCTTCTTAAATTACCCGTTTGTTCGGTTATTTAAGGAGATACAAAACATCTAACATTGTCTAAGAAGCAGGGGTCGCGTCCAGTAGAATTAGAAATCCCTTTTAAAGATGTAATGCGTGGGTGGGGATGTAGAGGCAGTGGCGAAGCTACATGGGGGCACGGGGGGGGGGGGGGGGGTGGGGGGGCAAGGGAGATTTTGTTTTCTATAAGAAATGCATAATATAACGCGTGTCCCCCCCCCCTCCCCCCCCCCCCCCCCCTCAAATCAGTCCCAACACGCTACACCACTGTGTATAGGGCGGTATGAATATTGGTAACATAGGATTATATAATATCGGCTATAATTATAGGTTCAGGGTTCAAGGTTCAAGGTAGTCAGTTTATTTCATTTCCAAAAAAAAAAAAACAATGGTAGGTCGTTTTCGGTGAACAAACACATAAACATACAGATGATGACCTTTTATTGACGAAAAAATACTTATCAATTTAATGAGTTTCGTAAGATTGCTAATATTGCTAAGATTGTTAATTTTTTTCTTAATATATATAATGAAGTTGCATTTTTAATATGATCATGGAGAGTATTCCAAAATTTTCGACCACATAGTTTGTGTGCACTACATGATACACTAAACCAGTAAGGGTTTATAACAAGTTATAGGAACCATCAGTATATAATTGTAATTTTTAAATCCTCGAATCAAAAGGACATAATATTGCGGGTGACCGGTTATTCTTCCACGGGAATGTCAAACGACCCTTTGTCTGAATGCCCTAATTGCAGATGGGTTTGCATTAATAATGAGGAGATGCAATTATCAAATCTCCGGTGGCACATGGCATCCTGATCAATGGGTGAAACGATTTAACTTGTTACTGGTATTATTTCTGTCTTTTTAGTCCGGCTTACGTCGAACAATTTTAAGTACATTTTAGAATACTAGCCACTGATTTTACAGCTTCTTTTTTTTCTTCGCCAATCTACTGGCTGGTGTAGACCAAATGTTAAAATACCCTCTAATAATTATATTACTACAATCACTATTCAGGCCCATGTAATATTGATGGTAACAAACGTGATATAAATGAGGGTAGCTCCATCATTTTACCCCCGCATATTAACTGAGTCCGTGCTCTGGGTTTATACACTACCGGTATAAATTAATTATTTTAACCCCAATAAAATTAATTGAAATTAAGAAACAAATGGGACTGAGAAAATGGGTTAATAGAATCGATCAAGAGTGAACATCAAACGGCAGCCGTTCAGTACTGATCTGTGGCGTATCCTGTTTTACCTAGACTAGACATGGCTATAGGGATCTAGTAACTTGACATGTGCAAAAAGTGATGAATGGTTGATAAAATGTTTTTATTGTGATCTGATATGTCCACAGAGTAATGTGTGAACATTTCACGTTAAATAGATAGTATATACATGGCCAAGTAATTAGCAAAAATGCAAAATGATAGTCGTTAACTACTTGCACTGACTTTGTACACATTTATAACTTTCCAGTGGATAATTAACAATCTGAAAATTTCAATCGTGCGTATCTTTTTAACGAAAGAGAAATTCAAATACTGAAACAATATATAGATAATACGAAAACAACAATATATGAGGGAACCAATAAGATGTCTAAGTAAGATTTGGTGGATTTGGACAATGTTACTAGATCCCTTTAAAGGGTACCACCACCCAAAAATAATATTCTTATTATAGAAAGGTACCATCTTTAGTATTCCATTCCTTCAACAAGTTCACAAAAATATGTTTTCAGAAAAAAATATATAATTGGAAAACGCATCACCATTCTCAACCATGCGTTCATGCGGTCTGAATTGCGTAGACTATATGCGTGCAGAGCCAGAGCGCACTGTGCAGAGCGAATGAATCATCCGGGAATCTATTGACGTACGCGTGAAAGCATTGGCGCACTCGCAAATGCTTGGCCCGTATGGAACCAGGAAATAGCAGTGGTTCCGTAAGTGGTAAAAATTAATTGCTTTGTTTATGAATTACACTTACCCTTTGCAAAATGTTGGGTATCTATTTGATATCACAAAACGGTACCAAAACATATAATAATGTGTTGTCCTTTGCCTGGTGGTCCCCTTTAACGTTAAGTATGACTGAAGTGAAAGTTGGTGTAAAACATACACTCCCACTTTATTGAAAACCCGTTTGCTATCACATAGATACATATTAACAAGCACCAGGGGCGTCGATCCTGGGGGGGCAGGGGGGGCGGTCGCCCCCCCAATGAAAATATTGGGGGGGGGCGAACATGTCATTTCGCCCCCCCAATAATTCCGAAAATAAGGAAGAAAAAAATCAAGTGATATAATGCCAAAGAGGGGAAAGACATTTATCAATTATTAATCTTCAAAATAGCCGTTTTCTAGTTTGAAAAGGACTGTAAATCTCTTTTTTGCCGCGCGCTTCGCGCGCATACAGTTTCTCATATTGCAAGTTTCATTTGGGTTGCGGGAACTCACATGACTGTGTTGGGCAGTGTAATTTCTCAAACGCACACCTCAAACGAAGTTAATTAAACCCTCATCTATAGATAGCCCACCGTCACAGAAAATAAAATAATCTGAAATATATCTTTCAGTCAATTCGGTCCATATGCGCTGAACGCAAATAATATTGGAATATAATCACGTCCCCCCACATTTGAAAGTGGTGAAGATTGTCCCCCTCCCTTTGTCATTATGTATGTTTGGTTCCATACTTATATACTTCATATTACGTGAAATTTCTGTCTCAGGTGTGCACCAAATCGCACAATTTCACGCCCAAAAATACAAAAGCTCCCTACTGTGGGAGGGGGACACCCCCTCCCACACCCTCCCCCGTTCGGTCGCTTAGCTTCCTCGCAATGTCTCCCCTCCAGTTTTGAGAAGTTGTTGACGCCCTTGCTTAGATTCATGGGAGCCCAATGCCCTAGACTATATCGATGGCTCTATAGTATACAGGATCAAGTGGATCCATCTCATGCAAGGCTCAATCTTTTCCTCGCTACGCCCTTTAAAAATACGTTACGAGTATAGGTTCACTATTTTATACAATGTTTACACTCATGATAGGATTTGCAAATGTCTGAAATCTAAAAGCTTCCGGGGGCTCTGCCCCCTGGACCCCCATTATTGTCCCCAAATGTGGGTGCCCCCAAAGTCAGGTCTTCGAGCCATCAAGACACTTTCAATGAGCGCATAAAAAAACTTCCGGGCATGCCAATGTGGGGCTTTTAGCTCTCTCAGTGGTCACTCTGGAATTTTTTTTTTCAAATTTGGCCCCCCCAATATCAAAAACGGATCGACGCCCCTGACAAGCACACACACACACAAACAAACAAAGCATACGCACACATAAAAACACACACACACACACACACACACACACACACACACACACACACACACACACACACATATATATATATATATACACACACACACTAACATCATTTGTAACGACATGTTGGGTTTCATACATAAATCGTTATTCTGCAGAGCCAATTGTAAATATTATTTATAGTATAACTAAGATAATAAGAAAGACACTCATGCAATAATTATCATATATCATAGGCATTAGGCATGTACAACACTTGACTTTCCGCTCGACATAATATGCGTGGTATAAAATAGACATCGGTTAAATACTTCATGCATTCGGACAGGTGATAACTATAGGATGTCCAAATCAGTTATGATTGATGAAGAAAGAAATAGTTTTGTTGTAATATGATTGAATACGACTTTTGACACTATTTTATAAATGTTAAATGGGATATCTAGTAACTTTGTTGACATGTGCAAAAGTAATGAATGGTTGATAAAATGTGTATTGCTGCGATTTGATATGGGTGAAATGTTCACGTTAAATGGATGTTAGTATATGGCCGAGTAATGAGCGATAATCCAACTCACTGCCAACTCATTGCACTGACTTTGTAATACACAGTTATATCTCAGTCTTATAGGGATAATTAAAATCAAAACACTTAAATCGTAAATATCGTTTTAACGAAGGGACAATTTGAAAAACGCAAACCTGTTCCATGCTTCTGTTGGAAATACGAGTGCAACAGCATTTATTTGTTTGCTTGTTTTTTTTTCTTTTTTCCGAATCATAATAAAAATGATAAAAACAAACAGTTTAACATAAGTAGAATTACAAAGTCACACAAAGTATTATTCTATTTGCATGTTGCTACCGTATGTTATCTACAACTAGTTTCAGATCCACCATCCACGGGGTCCTATTACAAAATTATGATACATAATATACAAAGTTAAAAGTCACACTTTCTCTTTTCAATAACAGTACCCCCCCCCCCCCTACCTCCCCACCCCAACCTTAACTCACTCTGAGACCCCCACTCTAACCACCTAAGCCCCATTTACAATATTTGCGGGTCATAACAAATCTGTATAATCGAACGTGTAACAAAAATACGAATATATTGACTAATGATAGCGTCACTAAGGACATTACCTCCTAAACTCATATATTTATGTAATAGTTTTAATTTTGTTTTATTGAATACAATTAAGGTATGTAAATAACGAGTATTTGCAGGTATTTCATTGTACAGTATGCTACCACGATAAAGGAAAGTACGTCTACAATAATTTTCGGTGTTTGGTTTTGGGAGAGACCATTTATCCATTTGTCTCAAACCATTTCCTGTTATTTTAAAAGTAAGCTTTTCTTGTAAATATTATTTATAGTAACTAAGATAATAAGAAAGCCACCCATGCAATAATTATCATAATATCATAGGCATTCAGCATGTACAACACTTGACTTTTCGCTCGATATAATATGCGTCGTATAAAATAGACATCGGTTAAATACTTCATGCATTCGGACAGGTGATAACTATAGGATGTCAAAATCAGTTATGACTCATAAAGAAATACATACGTTTGTTATAGAATGACTGAATACGAACTACTGACACTTAATGTTGTTTGTTTTTTGGTTTATCAATGTCAAGAAAATAACATGATTGTTAATAAATTCATATTCGTGATTTAACGCCATAATAAAATGATAACGAAAAATAAAATCATACGATATTCTCTATGAATAACATCACACGAAACTTGTGCTCATCATATTATATACAGTATATATATAAATACACATATTGCGTGCATTCAGATGCAAATAAATGGATATAATTCTTGTATAAGAGAAGTGGTGGTTGAGTTGACCAGGCATGGCACTCAGAGTGTTAATCACAGTTCATTGTCAGGGTCACTAAATTACACCGCTCACCGTATGAGACGAAGGATGGGAGGACGTCCTAACCCCTCTGGGCCTGAGCCACCTACTGGGCTGGGGGATCCCGGCCAGGTCAAAGGTCAGCAGGCACCGGAACACCTCGCCAAAGTTCGGGTGCTTGAGCCCGTAGATGATGGGGTTGAGGGAGCTGTTGAGGGCCATGGTGGTGCCCGAGTAGAGGGTCAGCACGCTAGCGCCGGGGATGATGAAGTTGACGCCGCTCGGAGCGATGCAGACGACGAACAGGCACACGACCGTGAAGAGGTTCTTGGTGATGGCGATCTCCCGCTGGTCGAACAATGCCGAAGTCGCATTCGAGCTGCTTTTCGCCTTCGTAGCCTGCCCGCTGCTCTCAGCGCCGGCCGACCCCGACATTGATGATGATGATGTTGTTTTTATGGTTGTTGATGATGAAGATAACGTTGCTAATTTGTTTCCATTAGAATTCCCACCGGAGATATCGGTGGAGTAAGCTTTAAATGCCCTGGTGCTTTTGATAACGAAACAGATGACGAGTACGTAGAAGACGGCGGTGACGGTCAGGGCGAGAAGCAAGACGGCTGCCTGAATGAGCACGTAGTAGACCCGCAGCGGGTTGTGGTCCGTCACGGAGCACAGGTGGTAGTAGTCGGAGTACCCAACAGACCCGATGCCCAACGACGGAGGAGTTACCATGGCAACACCGGATGCGATCCACAGCACAATGGCGACGATGACCATGCCTCGGCTCGTGTTGATACCGTGGTGGCCGCGCACGGATCTCGTGATGACATACCAGCGAATGGCGGCGATGGCGGCGAGTGTTAGCACGCTGCAGCAGATACAGACGAACTGGACGATGACAACGGCCGCGCACACGACTTCGCTCACGGGCCAGCCCTGACGGCTCAACAAATTCGCGACGTTGATGGGAATCGTGACGCACATGGTAAAGTCTGCGATAGCGAGACTGACCACGAGCACGTTGGTGGGCGTTTGCAGCTTCCTGGATACGAGCACGGACACGATCACGAGAAGATTGCCCACCGTGCCCACGAGGGTTATCGCGGCCAGCAGAGCGCTTGCGATGACACGATGGTAGTAAGCGATCGGCTCCCTAGTCGCCGGGTAATTGGATATCATTGACGTCGACCGAATCCATTCATCAAAGACCGTTACAAGCTCCGTGGAAATTTCGTCACTCCGCGTTTCATTTTCAAATGACATGACTCTGTGTCATACGATATGATCAATCAGAAGGCATGTACTATTTCTCACCAAAGATGTATACAAAATTAAATTACGATGTTGTTCAAAATAAATAATTGTATTCAAGACGTGGCCATTATTCGTTCCTTACAAAAATATTACACCATTTAGCAAATGCACCCGAAGAAGCGAGTTCGTTGCTTGTTGGTATACCAGCAGAAAATAGTATTAATATCGTTAAATGAACTAGAGCATGTCCAGCGGGTTCAATTACCGAATTAAAGACGCGGTAAAATATTTCAGATTATCGCGATGGTTGTAACGTAAATAGTATTCGCCGAACCTATCTGTGTTCGGAGAGTTGAATTAGTTAATGTTCATGTTTTGATACCATCAGAAATACTCTTTTTGATAAAAATGAGATAGAATAGCATGTCCAATGTCACGGATAAGGAGTGGAATTAAAGGCGCGGTCAACAAGTAAGTTCCTTGTTATCGCGATGGTGGCAAAGTTTACATTGCTCGCCAATTCATCCATGCAGGTCCGGAGATCGAAAGTGAATTTAGTTGTTGCACCAATCAATCCGAGTCCTGAAAGTGAAAATTTGTACTTTCGACTTAAAATATGAACGCCCAGCCACGCAAGTGATGCAATAATTATCGCTACCAAACCTGACCCATTATAAATTAGATACGGTTATTATTTCCGTTTAATTTGTCGAGTGCGTGAACTTGTTGTCGAGTTAATTGAATGGGGTGAAAGTGGTGTGCATTTACTTCTCTTCTGTGTATCTCCGCGAGGATTTTTTTATTGCACGTCAATTTCAGTTAATGTGTTGCTATCATGGAAAACAAAAAGTACCAATTTGTATAATATACGTGCCATTATCCTGTGATTCTGCGTTGGCGTCACCTTGCAATTAAGTCACTTAAAATTACTCACGGTAATGCGCTTCCAAAACCAGACTAAAAGGACATTTAAAGGATCTTGAGATAGAGAATCAGAGTTACTTCAAATGTAATCATGCTGGCTGGGATTCTAAAATGAAAATCACATTCTAATAATAATAATAATAATGTATAATATTTATATAGCGCACTTTATCTTTAAAAAAAATACTCAAGGCGCTATATTGAAGGCGTTCTTTTTGTCTCGAGGACTCGGTCAACAAATCACTTCTGAATCATTCTTTTCAACGCAACAATGAATATTATAGTCATGACATTTTATGTGAATACTTAATGTTTCAGTAATTTCTGAAGTGAAATTTACTCAATCATCGTTCGTTTTAACTTCGAAATAAATAATTATGTAACGGTAGTAATTGCTCTAAAAAGACTAATTTAACCGCTCTTTTAACAAGAATAAACCATTTTGTATAAATCATACACATATCGTATACCAATAAGTAATCATAATTTCTTTTACTGATTTGCTATTTTGTTCGATAACAGCACAGTGCATTTCCTATGAGATCAAAATAAAGATCCACATATCTTAGCTAGATTACTACAATAAAACAAACAGCAATAGTTCACGCCTCTTCCATGTTCAGCCTTTCTTTTCTTCTCTAACTTTCAATTTAAAATTGGGTGTGGAACCTACTTTGAAGATGAAAGCCGCATCAGTGATATTTTCTTTGTGGTGATTAATAGAAACGGGTCAGGTTTGGTTATGTGTGTCAAGGATAATTGTAGCAGCAGCAGCGATATTGATTTTCGTGAAAGGCGGGTGCTAATATTACTGGCTCATCGAAAACCTTGATTATTTACCTTGTTCGTAAAATAATCATTACAAAATCATAAAAAACAAAAACACAAAGTGGGGTAAGGAAGTTGGCGTATTTTCAAGTTAAAGAAATAATATTATCATTTTCAGGCTAGACGAGAGAGAGAGAGAGAGAGACAAATTGATACTGTGCAATAAATGGACATTTTATTTTTAGAAGTCGACATCGGCATCGTCATATATAGCCATGGAAATATTGATTACAGCGTGTCGCAAGGCTGAATGCGTGAGATGATGATCATTGAAACATTCTTTGAAAAGATAAAATACAAAAATAGAGGAAGAAGCCCAAAAATCAGATGCCGTACAGTCGTTGTTGTTGTTTTTATCAAGAAAGAAAAAGTAAAAGGTAGTGCCCGTGTACGTGGACTTGAACCAAAGTTACAAATAAAAATAGGAATTGGAGTAAAGCTAAAGAAAAAATAAATAAGAGAGAACGTATAATAGAACGAATAAGAGGGATCAATACCAGAATCCATACTTCTTTTTTTTTATCAAGAAAGAAACATTAGTAAAGGTAAAGTGACAGATCGTAAAAGCATGCGCAAGGCGCCTACATGTATACAGTTAGCCTTTTTTTTTTTACTGGTTAGCGTAATCCTTTTCCATAATAATCATGTAATTATTTTTACGGGTGTAATGAATATGATACCGTACGACGTTGACGTCATTTGTACTGTACGCTCGAGTAACATCGCGTATTACAAGAATGAGAAGGTTTGATTTATTTTGCTCCTGCACGGAATTTCAGTGACAACATCAATTATTCATACATCAATTACCTAATCATGCTAATTGGTTGGAAATTATTTAGAGGTTCAAATATTAATGAAAGCGGAGGTGGGATAGAGTGGGAGGAGGAGGGCAAGTCATTAGGTATAAAAGAGAAGAAAAAGGGTCATGCACAGACCTCATTAATCTCAGTGGACGCATGCATGCATCTGTATCCATCATTAAAGGGATCTATACCTCGCACAAAAAGTTCCGAAATCGAGGTGTGCACATTAATAACTTTTTTTATTACGCTATTACCATTCATAAATCTGGTATCATTGGAAAGCGTGAATCCTCCTCTTTACATTGATATAACATTTTATATGAATATTTTATCATGGAATGTGCATTGCATCCAAATGTAGGGCAAAGTCAAAAGTGAAATGTTGCAAAATGCACTGATTTTGTCAACAGTGTGCCTTCCTCGGCTTGAATGGGGGTGAGGTGGTCATGCATTCAAGCCACGAACAACAAACAAAAGGAAGGCACACTGTTGACAAAATCAGTGCATTTTGCAACATTTCATTTTTTACTTTGCCCTACATTCGGATGTAATGCACATTCCATGATAAAATATCCATAGCAATGTAAAGGGGAGGATTCACGCTTTCCAATGATACCAAGTTTATGAATGGTAATAACGTAATAGGCATTCAAGCCACATTTTAATCTTCAAACAAAAGGAAGGCCCTTTGTTGACAGAATCAGTGCATTTTGCAACATTTCACTTTTGACTTTGCCCTACATTTGGATGCAATGCACATTCCATGATGAAATACTCATAGCAAATGTTATATCAATGTAGGCTAAAGGGGAGAATTCACGCTCTCCAATGATTATCAATGGTAATAACCTAATACAAAAGTTATTAATGCGCAAACCTCGATTGCGGAACTTTTTGTGCGAAGTATAGTAACGTTGTCCAAATCCACAAATTTCTTACTATAAACTTGAGTGATTCTCTCATACCTTGGTGTGTTCGTATTACCGATAGAAGCATGGAAAATGTTCCGGTTTTCGAATTTCCATTTCGTTAAAAAGATATTTACAGATTTTAAATTATCCACTAGAAAGTTATAACTGTGTTCAGAGTCAGTGCAATGAGTTAGGAAATATCACTTAGGATTTTTAAATTATTACTCGGCCATATAACATCCATTTTATGTGACATGTTCACACAATACTCAGAGTACATGTCAAATCACAAAAACTACACATTTTAATAATAATAATAATAAGAAGAAGAAGAATATATTAAATTTAAATAGCGCTTAATACAAAGTTTCTAAGCGCATTATTATTACCCTTGGTCATCAGGTCAAACCCGCACAATTATCTCGCGCAACGTCTCAACCCCATGGGGAGCATACTAGCCCGGCTGCCCAACGGGCGCTGAAGGCCAATTAACACATTTTACCAACTAATAATCTCTTTCTGCACATGCAAACAAAGTTACAAGATCCCTTTAAAGGGACTTGTAACATTGTCCAAATCCTCAAAATCAAATTGGAATTCTAGCGGTTCCCTCATACCTTGTTGTATTCGTATTAACAATCAAATCATGGGACAGGTTTCTGTTTTTCAAATTTCCCTTTCGTTAAAAAGATATTTACGATTGAAGTTTTCAGATGTTAAAGGGGTAGTTTAGTTTTGGTACAGAGGGCGCTGCACATCACAATTTGTTTGTGAGGTAATGAAAAACTGAGTGTCGAATTTGAGAGAACATACAATTTGTATGGCAGAATAAACTTTATTTGGTCAAAATTGATCCAGAAACGGCTGAAATATCAATAAATATATCTGATCTTATAATTATTTGGGGCCCAAATAATTAAATGATTTTTTTTAAAAATTTAAAAAATGCTTACACTTTTTCAAAATTTTTCAAAAGCGTTTTTTAGATAATTGTTGATGATCTCTCTATTTAATCATTATTTCAATAAAACATCACATGCATAATTTTGTATATAAAATGGTTGAAACCAATGCCTTTTTAGAGAGCGCCCTCTTGTGTTTTAATGGCTCTTTTTGAATGATAACAAGCTTTGTACTTAGTCGTTTGTAATTTTTTATACCTATCGAGCATGGTGGAGTTATAACTATTAGTTTATAATGTTACTGTCCAGGTTTGGTTAATAAAGTTCAGCCTTACCAAAACTGTACTACCCCTTTAAATAATCCAACGGATCGCGAAAACCGTGTACAAAGTGAGTGCAATGAGTTTGTGAACATCACTTTGCATTTTTGCTCATTACTCAGCCATCAAACGTCCATTTGACTTGAAATTTTCACACAATACCCTGTGGACATATGAGATAACAACAATATACATTGCATCAACCATTCATCACTTTTTGCACATGTCAACAAAGTTGGTAGATCCCTTTAATATAATGTCTTCAAGTTTCACACTGGATGTTGTTATTGATCTGGTCCCTTGAAGACCAGCACTATAGGGCATAATTGCTCTTCAGCTGAATCTTCATGATACATGTATATACTTGTATCTATATTTTGTAATTTCTCATTTTTGTATGACTTATATAACTCTTTGTTATATGAATTGTCCAGTATTGTCTTTTATGCTGATTATATGCAGAAATAAAAACAAATAAACAACAGTTCGTGGAAGAACAAAAAAAAAAACCCACATACTCGCACACAATATGGCATTCATAGTAGAGACAATGGTGTAGATGGGGGGGGGGATCTATAAATTCATCCCCGACCGCTGACGAAAAGAAAACAATACAAATCCTGTCTGCATGTATCATCACAAATAGCAGACGTTTGACATACAAACATATATATTTTCAAAGACACACACATGTATGCGTGCACATACACGTACACACACACACACACACACATTCTTGTAAGGACCTTCAATCGGGGATATGGTTTTTCAATGTTATAAACACCTTCAAACGGGGATATGCCCGTTTGTTTAATAATGTTTGGCTTGTCCCCGGTTTGCTGGTGTGTAAACATGACAATATTCCCAATTGGGGGGGTTTAAAAATACACACACATTCACTTGCATACACAAAAACACATTTATACACCCACTATGTAAAAAAACATGCAAAACGGGCATATAAGGGATATCCTTAAAAAATCATAATAACATACAGTACAGCCCTTAAGACGATCCCTGAAGCACTATACCCCCCTGTTCGGAAACCGGGGATATGCCCGTTTCCGGAATATCCCCGTTTGCCTGTGTTTAAACTTGTGTGTATCCCCGGTTGAAGGTCCTTACAAACGCACACACACACACACACACACACACATTCACATTATACACACTCACACACAAACACTTAGATACACACACACACACACTTATGCACATACAAACACTAGCAAAAAATACAAACATACAATAGATTCTAAGTCATGGGTTTTAAGAATACACCCTAAATTACATACATTACAGCTTTGTTATTATCTATAGTTGTCTATTGATTTATTAAGGATCCATCTTTTGACAACAAATCACAATCTCCACCGATATAAATAAATATTAATTCAACACATATATATCTGGGCAGGCAGCACAAGAAGAATAGAATACATTGGAAAGTCCTTTGAAGCGCTGGAATGGTAGAAAATAATTATGTCAAATAATAGAGTGCTATAACACACATTATCCACGTTAAACAATGATGTTGGTGATTACCCTGAAAATATATAGAGAAAATTTGCTACGCTATAAACTGCTTTTGATATGAATTACCACAGACTACTGTAGTACAGTGGAACCTTGTTAAAGAGCCGGATATTACAAACCACCTTTTAACAATTACTGTATGCTAAGAGCTCTTTACATTATTTTGGTTCATGGTACCAAGTTACTTTTTATAACGATGTTCCACAGAAGTCTGGATGACAATGAGACTGTCAGACCGAATGTCTACATTATAGGCATACATGACAATTTTTCTTCCGATTGGACAGTTATATTTGCTAAAATCAAAACAAGTGTGGGTAGGATTTAATTTTCTCCCGCACTATTTCTGACGGATTGTCCAATCAAACTATGATTTTAGTTATAAGTTAAACCCGTCTTTTGCAGCCAACCTGCCAACAGTGGCCACACAAACAAAGTTAAGGAACCTTTCAATTGTGGCCACTTTGATTATTTTCCTTGCAGTCACTATATGCCGGTTGGACTGTATATAAGTATATAATAATAATAATAGAGGTTTTTCCGTCCATTTTCACACTTTTTTCATTCAGTTTTATGAATTTGTACTTCAATTGTGTCCCGAGGAGCCTAGAATGTGCTAATCCCAACTTCAGTTTTGTCTTTGGTCAATCGATTTCACAAAAAATCCACTCAAATTAGTCGTTTGTCATACATTATCATCAATAACAATTCAAAGTCGTCGGTTACAGTTGCTGAACACATCTGTGACCGACGAATTTGAATTGTAATGGACGATGATGTGTGACAAATGACTCAATCGAGTGGACTTTTTGTGAAATTGATCGACCAAAGACGAAATTGAAGTTAAGATTAGCACATTCCAGGCTCCTCGGGACACAATTGAAGTACAAATTTATAATATTGAATACAAAAATAATGAATATTTATATTGATTATGGGTACTACTGAACTTCCGTCTCACAGTCCTTTTGGTCTTCTGGGCAGGCCGCGATATAAAAACGCATTTTAAAAAACATTTAGAAACATTTGCCTTGCTACTTGCTAGCTAATCATATATAAATACATACAGAATCGGCTACACTATAAACTGCTAAATATTTCAACACATAACTTTAGTTGCTTAGGTTTAGCTTCTATATTAGCGCCAGCCTAGAAATAAATACACTTAACATCAGAACATTTCTGATGAATCTCCTACCATGTCTTGTACACATACCGTAGAACACCATCGTTAAGCACCCCCAAGCACCTATACGCATCTTGCTTTTAAAGACGTTTCCATGAGATTCACCTCCATTATTATCCTCATGAATATTCCTCACCATTATTTGCATTCTTGATTAAAGTTTCCCGTTTGGACAGAGAGCAGGCGCTCTTTAAAAGCAAGATGCATATAGGTGCTTGGGGGTGCTTGACGATTGTGTTCTACGGTATGCCTAAAACAAAAATAAAAAACTGTGAAAAGAACACAACTAAAAGAAAGACAAATCTTTACGTTCACTTTACACAGAATACTAGAATCTCATTGAAATTTAAAATTGCACTTTTTCTAGTCATCTCATACCTGGATTATTTTTTGTAATGTACAATCGTCCATATTACTAGAAACACGCATTTTATAATATTTACATGGCTATCAGGATTTAAGTACTGTTTACTAATAACGTTACAACTTTTTACACAAGTTACCCTCATACTTTACCTTCACAATTCTTATCGCAGAAAGTAAATACAAATTTATGCTGTGAGAAATTGAGAATGCGCTACTCATACCTACTTTATAAATGCCCATTTAAGCTGAGTTTACAATGTTTTGAATAAAATTAATCTTTTACTTTTACATAAATATACCCTGTCTATGACATCAGTATATTTTGTTTTCTCTACGAAGTGTGGATGATCCTACTGAACTATGATGTAAGATTTCCTCTCTAGGAGTGTTCATTCTGAATGTAAGTATTAAATTATAAATGATTTCATTAAATACATTTAAACATCTTTTTACATGTAATACAAATTACAAAGTTCCAAGCAACTTGTTAACTGAAGAAAAAACCCTAGACAATGCGTCTCTCAATATGATACCACATACTATTAAATGTAGGTAGTAAATATGATGACATATGATAATTTATTATGATCCAATAGAAATTACACAGTCCCCCCCCCCCCCCAAAAAAAAAAAAAAAAAAAAAAAAAAAGTAAAAAAAAAGTAAAAGTAAAAATTTACAAAAAACCCAGATATTGTGGATTGTACAAAATACTATACGGTTATTTATCTTTCATTTCTTTATCAATTTAGCTACCTGAAATTTTGTCCCAAAGACAATGCTTAAATAATAATCGGAGTTCCTAACTCAGATTTCTCCTTCTTGAAAAATCCTCCTTATATGCACACCCACTTTATGAGGGAAGAAAAAAAATATCAACAGCAATGTAAACAAACGCATAAAAACAATTTGAAATATTTTGCTTCTCACTGCTTCAATAATATATGATCATGAATAACTCTGCTGATATTCAATCAAATAAACATCTGTACTTTTCTATGATAACGTTACTATTCATATCATATACTGTATATTTCTTTCAATTTGTCATTGCACATCACCTCAGCACCTTTGGTTTGAATGCTGTTTGTCATGATACTAGAGGGTTTCATAAAGGCAGTTTGGATGCGTAAATCAGATGCGCGGCGCCATCTTGCTCATGCCTTGAGCACGGTGCGTACTAGTACACACTGCATCAGTGTTATGCAGTGCGTTTTAAAATAGCCTAGTTCAAAAATGGTGATTTGCGGAGAAGCATCCCCACGCAGGACAATCTTCAAAGGTAAAACTGACTTTTGGTAGACGGGTTTCAACTAAATCTCCTGAAATCCCATGTACCAAACATCAAACATTATATATCAATAACATCAGCGTTACCAATTTTGCAAAATAATTTGTGGATGCTAAGTAATGCCCAGAATTGTTTAAAGATAACCTACATAGACATCATATAGCAAGCCTCCACACTAAATTGTTTTCTCTACTGATCCGTTTAGGCTAGTAAAATCATAAATGTTTTAATAAATTTATCTTGTCCACACAGATAATCAACTTGCCCAATTAATTTGTAGATGAGATTTACACGTACGGAATGACATTCTACTCTTCATTCATAAAGAATGTTTCATAAATAAACAAACCATAATTTAATTTGTACTGTGTTACCTTTATTTTAGAGAAGATATGTACAATTAATACTGTACATGTTCAGCAGTTTTATGCTTTACCCTATAAATAATCAAATATGACATTTCAAGCAAAGAACTTCATTTGTGTATTGTCTCAGTTCTTTGAAGTGCAGGTTTGCACTCAGAAATATAAATACACAATAATAATTATGAAAATCATCAGTTGTTGAGGGTACTACCCAAAATGTAATTAAAATGATACCAGTCATACATAATGCACCTTGTAATAATTTATCAAAATGTATTAATAAAGAACTGGGAAAAACTTGATTGTGTAAGTGCAACATTTTGTTGAGAGTGGCTAAAGCCCGCCGCACACTGTACGATTTTGCCACGATTTACCGGTCGTAAGGCCTTACGACTGGAAGTGTGACGTCACATACCTGCTCTAGGCAGCTCTTACGACTGATCGTAGAGCCAGTCGTAAGGATTCGACATGTTGAATTATTACGACCAGTCGTAGCACTTTCAGCCAATCACAGAACAGTATTCAGAAGTTGATTGATATGCACGCAATATGCATGTAGATTGTACATAGACAAAAATATGCAAGATGGCTACGTTTTGGACGCAAAAAATGGATGAGAGACTGGTGGAATTATGGAAACAGTATAGCTCCTTCTTCGCTGTCAGTTATCCCTTTTTATCTGCATAGCAACAGGAATGTCCAGAAGTAACCCTGCAGTTTACGGGAGGATCGCTGGAATTTTCAGGTAAATATTGCTCGATTTGCATGAAGAACGGATTTCATATTATCACTGATGCACTGAAATATCGCACGCAGCGGTAAACGGTGACCTATGCCAGAGCTCTGGGGGACTATTCGACAGTTCACCGTAGCCACAACTGGGCTAAGTAAATTAAATTAAGTCCAAAACAACCATCAAAAATCTTTTTATTCCGCTACCGGTAGACGTTCGGATATAAACACACTAATTAAAAAGTCCAATATAAAAGAAAATCCCAGATTTTTAGACATGTCTCATGTCAGTTACATTTACACTTACAGCCCCCAGAGCCCAAACAGAAGACTAAACTGAGTAAAGTCGACTGTCCTGTATTGGGCTTGGTCCTGCCCCGGCCCTGGACTGGTCCTACTTACTACTTAGTCTTACTAACTCTTACAGTAAGACTTAGACTAGTCTTACTTATTATAGTTAGACTGTCTTTAGAATAATGATATTAGAGAAGTACTTCATAAAATATAAATAATTATAAAGTACTAGTACTAGTACTACTACCCTAAATTATCTAAAGACAGTCTAACTAAGTTGTAAGTAAGACTAAGGCTAACTAAGACTCTAGTCTAGAGTTTGTAAGACTAAGCAGTACTAAATACTACTAGTACTAGTAGTACTAAATATTACGATTATACTAGTCTAGCTCTAACGTACGGCTAGACCAGCAGTAACGGGCCAATATCTTATTCTTAGGCTGTGACCTTTCCCTTGGGATAATTAATACAATTATTGACATATTCACTATCGACTATCTTAAAATGTTCACCAATGACATCGTCCTACTCCTAGTATAAGCATACCATAGGCTAGGCCTAGCTCTAGCCTAACCCTAGCCAGCCATGGCCCAAATAGGCTATAGGGTTAGACCAGGGCTTCGCCAAGGCTTAGGCTCACATACTCGGGCTCAACCATGGTACTCCATACCATAGATCACAGTAGAACTACCGGTATAGTTGATTTTCATACTTATTTATCACTGGCGTAAAAAGGTGTAAATCAACGTTGATGAATGACGGATACTGTAGTCCAGTGCATCTGTACATGTACATTATGTGTGACTGCATATTAAAATAGTATGTTACAGTATTCCAGAGAGTGCAAATGGAACATAGTATGATCAATTATAAATTTCGAAGAAGTAATGTACTATGTTGAAGTACATGATTCATTAGTTTACAAAAATTAAGTGCAGTACAAATTAAAATAATTTACATTGTTAACTTACATGTACTTGCTAACCGAAGTGCAACTTGTTAAAAACACAGCTAACTGTAATTGTACAGCTAATTGTAGAATGTAGTATAATCTAAAAATATAGTTTTGTCTTAGTACATATAGGGTGCTTCAGAAAATTGTGTTTGTGATAATATACTTTGCAATGAAAAATACTGAGTACTTATAAAATTACACAAAACCTCTCAGAAGGTGAGAATGGATTCGCCCTATACATGTATATTTTACTTGTAAACTTGCTTTTGTTTATTGCGATTCTTTTCACTCTTTTTTGTATGACAGGAAAGGAAATCAGGAAGAGAATGGCCTCTTTGAGATCCTGGCAAAGTGGTGCTCCAGCAACATTGTGAACACTGAGGCAGAACTGGTTCATCAACAGATCGTCGTTCTTGGAGCCTAGTGTACAGGCCAGAACATCAAATTGTAGTCTGAAGGTACTTTATTAAATTGAACATCCTAATAATATGAAAAATAATGCACTTTTACATAACTACAATGTTCTATGATTCAAAAAATTATACTATTTTAAACTTAACTGCAATTTTCAGAACAAATAATAACATAAATGGTGGAATGTAACGCTCAGTGGTGTAGCGACGGGAGTACCGGTGGGGGGGGGGGGGGGGGGGGGGGGGGGTATGCACTTCCTCCCCCCCCCCCCCCCCCCACTAATTTGGAAAAGGGGACATTACAAAATAATATGGTGTGCCCCACCCCTCCCCTCACCCACCTACCCATTAACAATCTGGCTACGCTACTGGTAAGGCTGGTAGGCAACATTTGCACATGTGCTTCATGTCTAGGGCACCAATGCAGTATGGAAAGTTCCAGTGTTTTTCAAATGCATCTCCTTATCATACCTGATTTGTATTTAATTTGGTTCAAAATTATAGGACATATTTAAAAAATCTTGTTCTCCTATTTCATTTTACAGATGCCTGAACAAACAGACAGTCCAGCCACTCCAGGGACCCAGGAGATATCTGGATCTGAAGCAGTTCAGGAACCTGGACCGTCCCATGAAGAGCCATCATGTAGCCAAATGATGTTATAAAGATATTTAAAAACAAGTAATGATAAGGATGTTTATTTGATTGGACCTTTATACAAAAAATAAATAAACAGGGCCCAGCATTGCCTACTTTATTTGAGATCTTAAATAGGAAACGCAATAACTTTAGCTTGCTGTTACTGATAAGTGCATGATTCCTGGCACTTTTGGTATTACTTTGGGTTTTACTAATAATGGCAGTAATTAATATTTTTCTAACCACTGTCAACTGTCTGGCCACTGGAGGCCGGTTATGTAATGTATGTTATTGAATATGCTGCTATGTCAAAATAAACACAGATTATTTTCATGATAAGTGATGCTTAAGAGGAAACAAACAACTTGAAGTGACTGGAATTATGCCCGAATCACTTACCCTTTTGTTAGAATTATACTCGATCATTACTTGGTCATAATTATGACATTAATTTATCATGGAATTTCGCACAAGACTTAGTGGAAATATCAGATTATAGAAATATAGATTCTGTCAAGTTTTATTTATTTATTAAGACATATCATTAAAACTATGGTATCTCTTTTCAAGATGAGGATTTGAACTTTCTTATAATATTGTTTTTAGCTATTCAAGATCAAAACATTCAATATGGTCCTGTTGACAGTATTTTGTGTATCGGACCTGGAGAGGTTTCAAGATTTTGTTTTATCTATTCATGTTCTAAATGGTTTCTATATAGAAAATTCATTGAGGTTGCCACTTTGGTAACCATGGGCAATCTTTTGTTAACAAGCATTAGAAGGATTATTAGCTTATTTGCATAGTTCTGAAAAAAAAAGGTAAGATGTTTTTTTTCTATGAATAATATAACATTGATCAAAACATTTATTTCAAAGTTATTGGAGCAGTGCTCATTTGCATGTGCCATATTTACACCCCAAAATCTGAGATGGCTGCCCATAATTTGCATATTTATGAATATGATTGATCTCCATTGCTATAATTCCATGTTATTATTTTTCAATCATGTTCTAAATATTTGTTATATATTTCAGATTAGTTGCCACCTTAGCAACCTCTTGCAATGCTGCATATCAACTAAAAACAGAATTATACCGGACTAATCACAGATCAACTCAAAATACTCATACTGACACCTAATATTTACAGACGGGAAAACGTTTACCGCAGGGAGGGGGGGGGGGGGGGGGGGGTGTTCACAAAGATCCTAAGCTGAACTTAAGCCTAAGTACGTAGAGCTATTAGTTTCTTTGAATTCTTGATTCAAATCAATAATATTTATATTACCAAGGAGATTTCATCTTCTTGATGCAGCATTTATGAACATTCTGAAATGATTTTTGTTTGTTTTGCTTCTAAGTATATTGTATTCCGAGGCTATGGATGGCTTTCCATAATAGTCAAGTCCAACTTAAAGATAATGTCAACTTACGATCTTTGTGAAACACCCCCCCCCCCCCCCCCCCCCCCCCCCCCCGCCCTTGCTCTCTTTATCACATGCCATTTTATTTGCTGAAGACTGATGCATTTGATATTACATGCAAATGAATTAATACATCAAAGATCTTAGTCTGATTTACCTTGTATACTAGCCCCTTCCCTTACATTTATAATACGAGTCATTTGCATATACAGTAACTTGAGGTATATGATAGAAACATTAAACGCTTATTTATCAAGCTACTTTAAAATGTGATTCCCGATGTAGGAGTATTTCTACTTTGAACATGATGTATAATATTTATCTTGCACTTCTCTGAGGAGTTTCTCCTCACAGTACCCCTCCCCTGTTGAAGGATCAGATATATTATAAAAGACGGACAAAAGAGTGTATCTTATCATATTTAAATGTGAATCCATGAGTCATTGGTGGTCAATATGAATGCATGCAAACGAAAGTGTTATTACTAGCAATATTGCGAGCAATAAAACTGAAATACTGAAATAACATACAAACTAATGTATACGTTGTTGTTTCTCGCTCTTCTTCTTCTTCTTCTTCTTCTTCTTCTTCTTCTTCGTCTTCTTCGTCTTCTTCGTCTTCTTCTTCTTCTTCTTCTTCTTCTTCTTCTTCGTCTTCTTCTTCTTCGCCTTCTTCGTCTTCTTCTTCGTCTTCTTCTTATTCGTCATCGTCGTCTTCTTCTTCGTCGTCGTCTTCTTCTTATTTTTCTTTGTATTCCTTATTCCTTCTTCTTCATCTTATTGCGAAATTTGCGAATGATTGCTGCTTGGAAATTTTTAGATTTTGGCAGATGTTGATTCGGTATGATTGAGGTGAATAGACCGCCTCTGTAATGTATGCAAATAATATGCGTATGACGTCAGACACCCCGTTGGCAAGCTTAACAATAGTAACTAGGTCCGGCAAGCTCCGGCAAACTTAGCTTGCCGGACCTAGTTACTATTGTTAAGCTTGCCAGTCTTACGTCATCCGCATATTATTTGCATACATTACAGAAGCGGTATATTCATATGCAATGCGTGATTTTCCCGGGGAGGGGGGGTCTGTCCTCATAGAAAGCAGGGACCGCGGAACCGGGGGGGGGGGGGCTGGGGGGCTGCAGCCCCCCCCCCCCCCCCCACTTTTTTGGCTAAAAACAAAGAAATACATAAACATAAAATAAAGAAATACATTACAGTTCGAATGTGATCAGCCCCCCCCCCCCCCCCCACACTTTCAAAACCATTCCGGAAAGGGGGGTATCATGCGTGACCAAGGACTTGCCAAAAGCACTCTAAACGAGTATTTGCGTGGTGCAAAAAATAGACCCTAAGCAAGTATGATTATTGGTAATTTGATACCCTAAGCAAGTAATCTGAGTTGTTGAGACCCTAAACGAGTAATTCATCTTTTTGATACCCTAAACGAGTAATTCATCGGCCTAAAATAGATACCCTATTTCTTGATTTGGGGGGATTTTGAGACCCTAAACGAGTAATTCATCTTTTTGATAAAATAAACGAGTAATTCATCAGCCTAAAATAGATACCCTATTTCCTGATTTTGGGTGATTTTGAGACCCTAAACGAGATACTCGAGTATCTCGCCTGATCGTGAAAAACCACCCTAATTACTCGTTGTCTTGGTCACGCATGATACCCCCCTTTCAATGAGGACAGACCCCCCCCCCCCCCCCCAGAGGGGGGGACGGGTGTTTTAATGACAGGCGTTAAGATAAACTAAGATTGAAGCCTCAAACACGATTGAGAGCGACTATATTTATAACATTTACACATTTTCTAAGAGTTTAGAATGTTTAAATCGATATTACTACACGATCGATCATGATAGAGATCGATTATACAGGTAAACATAATCTTAGATATATGCTAATAATTTAATACATGTAAAATTCAGAAAAAATAATTACCGTGGTTAAAAGAAAATTATATTTGCCATACATTTTGGAGAATACAATTTGAGTAGGTATCTCGTATAATAAATACAACATCACCCTTGCATGCCCGTTTATAAGATACTGTAGTATTCTTTAAGTAACTTTGTTGGAATGTTTATGTCAGAAAATATGTTTCGTATACGAGCGATCATATGTTTACTGTGTTTTCTGCTTAATTGCAGTAACTGGATATGTTTTTATCTCAGTACCAGGTCATCAAAGTGCGCATGCGCCAATCGCAGGGGGGAAATCGTGCAGTGTGCGGTCCCCAGTCGTACGACTGGTCTTACGACTGGGCTAGTCGTAGAGTCGTACGACCGGTCGGATCGTACAGTGTGCGGCGGGCTTTAGAGTCAACAAGAAGGGGGGACTCCATTTCAATCTGTCACATGCAAGGGACCAGGGGGTGTTTCACAAAGATTCAAAGTTGGACCTAACTATTATATAAAAAGCCATTAGTTTCTTTGTAAAATTGTTGAACCAGCTCTTTTTAAAAGGCATACATTTTTATACAAGTCAGTCAAATTTCTTATTATCAGAGAACCTTGAAGTTACTGATATCAATTTCAGTTTGAAGTCCTAAATATATATTTTTTGTTTGCCCTCTAATATGTGTTATTCCGAGTCTACAGATGGCCTACCTACTATTTCAACTTAGAATTTAAGTTCAACCTAGTTTCTTTGTAAAACACCCCCAGGTCATTTGGGACATCCCGAGCTGTCTATCACGCATCAGTGCTTGATGAGCTGTCCTACACAGCATTATAAGACCCACCATGCCTATGGAGAGTTACTAGATGATGCTAACGTTTCAGCGAAACATTGCATATATTATATTGAAGCAAGTTTTTTTCCAGTTCTTGATTTATACATTTTGATATCTACTTTGATTTTAATTAGAGCATACATGTACATCAATTTACATGTGAATAGTGACTTGCAAGTTGCTGTCTCCTCTCAAAGGGAAAACAATATCACACACCATTGACTAGAAATGACGGGAATTATGCTTTTATCAGTAACAGTTGGAAAGAATCCCAGCGTTTGGCTACCCTTTGGCAAATGTTGCACCCTGCTCATAGAATTGACAGGAATTATGCACATATTAGTAACAGTAAGCAAACAAAATAAAATGCCAGCTTTAGCTCCCTTTGACAAAAGTGGCGCATTATAGAGGTAACAGGAATCGTATAAGTAACAGTAAGCAAAGATGCCGGCCCAGCATTTGACTTACCTTTGACAAAAGCTGAGCCCTGCCCACAGAAGTGACAGGAATCATGCATTTATCAGAGTCAAAGTACGCAAAAATGCCAGCTTTTGGTTTCCCTTTTTAACTAAAAATCCGAGCCCTGCTCAAACATCATCAAATATATTCTTTGGTTTGGTGGAGGAGGTGGTGAAGGAGGGTCCATAGCGGGGCTGGACCGCCTTGCCATTGCTGGTCCGATCTCGGCTGCTACCAAAATCGCTGAGGTCGTCCACGAGACTAGACGCATTTTCTTCGTTGTAATCAACTGGCTCCGCATCACCCAGAATCTCGACTCGGTCATCCGTCTGCCTGTTCCTGGTATATTTGGCTGTGCATCGGGAAACAATAAATCAAATATCTAATAATTGCTAGCCCGATTCTTGCTGCTGAAATCACAGAGGTCATACTATGAGACATCACTTAAATCAACTCTTTTTGAGAGAGGGAGCATGGCTAGATTATCCTTTGATTCATGAAGTTTGTTACTGTTAATAAATAAGTCTCTGTTCGGTACATTTCACCAAGAGCTCTCTCAATGATGAATACCATTCTCATGGAGAATAAGTCTATACTTCTTGACTGAATCTCTCAGTACCATTGCATGATAAAGTCACTAGCCATTGTAAGACCAAGTTTTCTGTCCCAAACAAGAATTTTCTAAAAAAGTAGTTTCCTCAAAAATTCACTTTTTAATTATGTTTCGCCTGTGCTTAGCATATTCTAACATTTCCAACAATATTGTTCAAACAAAACAGGAGAAAGTTCTTACTTTGAGCTGATGAATACCCATGGACAAGACAGTACAATGCCCATGCTGTTATTGTTTTTTGTTAGTTGCCATGGTAATGCTGTTATGAATGTGCCTTAAATGTAATTTACCTAGTGCTTACAGTCATTTTTATGACAACTAACCTCTGTTAATGCTGGACCCGTAGTCCTCTTCCTCCGCTGAACTTCTGTTGTTGAATCTCCGGCTGTTGCGGTTAGACTCGGCCGTGTCTTTCGTGCTGTATTTGGAGAACGTCTTTCTCCTCTCCTCACTATGCGCAGCTCTGTCTCTCTTCCGTCTCTCTGAAAGTTAAGAGAAATAATATATTAAAAAAAAAAAAAAAACATTCGGTTAATGAAGCGAAGCTACCCATCCAACAATGGCAAAAGCTGCAAACAAACAAACAAACAAACAAAATTGTTCAAACCTAAGGCTTGAAAGACAGTTTGAAACAATCTGCCTTTATTCTCAGTTGAAATTAGAAGATATTCTGTTTACAAAAATATCAATCTTTATATCACATAATTTCTCACCTCTCTTCATAAGCTCTCTACCCTCGTCCACCAGATCATTCGTGAGTTCGTCATCGCCAATAAACTGCTGAAATCCCAGGCAAGACAGGCATCGGCTGCCGAGATCAAAGTACGTTGCCAGGCAGAGCAAAGCCACGATGATCGGGTAGTAGATGTAGAAACCAGACTGCATGAACGGTAGCACATCAATATGACGACCCATTATCTGTAAGATAGATAAAAAAGCAAAAATAGTGATATTAACAATGTTGAAATACTATTAGTTTACAGAAGTCAAAGAAAACATTGTTTATTTACTATTTAGTCTTCAGAATAAAATCCACAGCATGTATGATGTCTCAACCAAATGTTCTCTGCCTGTGCTATCGTAAACTGAATCGACTAAACATTGCTCAAATATTTTCAAGATACTAAGTTATCAACTTTTCAATTCCATATAAAATTATGCATTAAGTCTTTAAGAATCAAACTTACCAGAGTGTACGATGTCTCAACCAAGTTCTCTCTTCCTGTGACATGGTCATCTAGGTGGATCATCCCCAGGAAGTTGAGGCAGAGGGGAGGGGTGAGACGACACAGCATCCTGCAGGTAAAGGAACAAATTATAAATGATGATGATGATGATGATGATGAAGATGATAATGATGCTGCTGCTGCTGCTAATGATGATTAAAAACACTTGCATGGAAACATTTAATTGCTTTAAACATTCAAAATTGCTTCGCTCCTTCAATAGTTATGGAATTCATAACTGCTTGTTGAAAAGATAGCTATTGAGGCCTGTTTTAAAGTTATTTAAGCTTTCATATATATATTTTAATATCATATATATACAGGGCTCAAAACATAATACTGCCCCAATAGCCCAGGGCCAGATATATTTTACTTCAGGTCAGCAAAAATGTATGCAAGTCATATTTTGATGGCCACATATTGCATCTAGATTCTCAAACTGACAAAGGCAGAATTCACAGGCTTAGGATCAGAGATTAGAGTTAGGGGTTGGGATCTTGGGATCAGGGTTAGGGTTAGTTTGAGAGTTGGGATTGAGTTTATAGTTAAGGAAATTGGAGTTTCAGGCATCATGTTGTGGAGCAAATGAAGTGTAGACCAAGAGGGCGTAGACCGAACAAACATAAATGTTTGTAAAGAACATAAGCTGACATGCCACAGAAGAGCAGGCTACTCTCATCTGTCTGATGATGCGGAGCCAGATAGTAGAAGTTGATCCTTCAATCCATCCTATCACCATCCATTCATCAATGTTTCCATCCATCCATCCATCCATTCAACAATCTATCCTTCCATCCATCAATCCATACTTGTATTCGTTTGTTTTAAATTTCATTTGTTTGTTTTAAATTTCATTAGTTTGTTTTAAATTTCATTCATACTTAGCTTTGCAGCTTAATTGAGCATGAAATTGTTGTGATAAACACAATTTGATATTACAGAACATAAAAAGAGGACAAACGAACAAGAGGGATTGTATAACTAGATGGATCTTCGACTGCGCGCAGTCGAAAATTATGCCTCCGCTATCACGCGATTTTAATATCAAGCCCAAATTAACATGCACTGAATAAATTTTGTTCATATATTTTGAGTCCTGTGACCTTGACCATATAACCCAAACTTTGATGGCTACATTGGCTCCCTAAGAAACATTCAGGTACCAAGTTTGATTAAAATCTGACATCTAGTTCTTGAGATTTTGCCATTACAAGCTTTTTTGCATGTATAATGAGTCCTGTGACCTTGACCTCAACCTTATTACCCCAACATTGTATGGCTACATTGACTCTTTATGATACATTCAGGTACCAAGTCTGATTGAAATCTGACATTCAGTTCTTGAAACTTTGCCATTACAAGCCATTTTCATATAAATATTGAGTCCTGTGACCTTGAATTTTAACCTTATGACCCCCAAATCCAATCAGATCATTGCCACCCCAATATGTACACTCATACCAAGTTTGAAATTGATCCGTCAAACAGTTCTTGAGATATCGCGAGAACGAGGCATTTTTGCACATATATTGAGTCCTGTGACCTTGACCTTTGAACTCATGAACCCCCCAAATCTAGTCAGATCATTGCCACCCCAATATGTACACTCATACCAAATTTGAATTTGATCCGTCAAACGGTTCTTGAGATATCGCGAGAACGAGGCATTTTTGCATATATATTGAGTCCTGTGACCTTGACCTTTGAACTCATGACCCCTAAAATCTAATCAGATCATTGTCACCCCAATATGTACACTTATACCAAGTTTGAAATTGATCCGTCAACCGGTTCTTGAGATATCGCGAGAACGAAAACGGGACGTACGGACGGACGTACGGACGGACGGACGGACAACCCGAAAACATAATGCCTCCGGCCACTTCGTTGGCGGAGGCATAAAAAGGAGTAAAGACTTTAAATTGAGCTTACATGCCACAGAACAGCAGGCTACTCTCATCTGTCTGATGATGCGGAGCCAGATAGTAGAAGTTGAACACTCGGACCTTGAACACCGTGTAGTAGGAACACACGCACAGGTAGCTGATGATGATAATGCAAAGGACCTAGCAAGTAGAGTACCAAAAAAAGAACAATCGGGATAAAATTACAGGAAAATATGTTTTGATTACTAACCTGTGCTTCTCTGTATCATTCTTCCACATGAAGTGTGCTACAAGTGTAAACAAAACAATTTTTTAACCCCAAAAGATCCTAATTTCCCGGTGTAATAAATTTCTAATTCTTAGATTGCGACAGAAGACCTTGCATGTAAAGGATTGTGTGCAGGACATCACTTCTCGCATCTATAAACTCTCATCTCCGATTGATTGAGCTAAACATCATTCTCAAGTGCTTTTAACAAGTTCTTTTGAAAAACGATGGACTGCCAAAGGGGTCCAAGCATTAAAACAATTGAACTTAAGACATAAGTGCAAAAGTGTGCAAATCCTGATCTCTCATTGGTCGAACGGGAGGGAAACCTACCTCTATGCACAGGAAGTTGTAGTTCCCATTAGCTGCATTGACGAAGATGGCGAATAGAGAGAGGACAGGCTTGAGACTGAAGAAGGTCATCTCGGACCAGATGACCATCAGAGTGAAGATAGCTAGGAGGACCGCCACGACCTTCATGGCCGTCGGCAGGAACCACAGTCGCCAGTACCATTCCACTACGGGGGTGCACACCATCCGCTCCAGGGCGTTGAGGTTTGGATCGTAGGTGTGCTTGAATTCACTATAAGAAAGCAATTCATTTTTATTTCAATTCTATGTATATTCAAGAATGGAAAACATATATATACATTGTAAGCCAGAACCAATATAAAATAGAGTCAGCCAGAACACTTGCAGAATAAAAGATAAGTTATTAGATTTTAATAAAAAAATAATAAATTAAACCTGTAAAAATTAAAAGCTCAATGATAAAAGTTAACAACTAAATGTTACCAATTGGATACAAAATTTAAAAAGATATGACGACATACCCTACAGGGCTCTGTTCGTTGCGCTGCAAATCTTCAAGAAAGAAAGCCTTATTGATGAGGACCATCCACTCTGTGTCTGCTCGGTGTTTGGCCTGGACAGCGAAGAACACCTTGCTGTGAAGACGCACCAATTCCTTCTCTGATGGAGGCTGTATAATCACCAAATTTAAATCCAATTAATCATTTTAAAAGATGTGGGTTTATTACATTTTTGCTTTTTTCTCTAATTTGTCTTGCAATTTCAATTACCAGCTGATATATTTTATCCACTTGGTTCAGCTCAGAAAGAACAATGTTTTTCCTGTGTTTGGCCTGGACAGCAAAGAACACTTTGTCATGAAGACGCACAAATTCCTTCTCTAATGGAGGCAGTGAAATGATTAAATGTAAGCCAAATTTAAGACTGGGTCTAGTTTATTTAGCTCAGAGTTTTTCAATTTTTCTTGCATATTTAATGATCAGATTAGCCGACATAAACTTTTGTCAGCTCATAGCTAATAGTTGACCTGTGCTTGGCTTGGACAGCTAAGAACACTTTGCTGTGAAGATGCACCAACTCCTCTTTTGACAGATTTTGTGAAATAAACAAATGTAAGCTAAATTAATCATCTATCGGTGTGAATCAATTTCATTATTGCTATTTTTCTAAATTTGTATTTCATCTTGCAATTGTAACGACCAGCATACATAATTATTATAATTTTTTCTTAATCCACAGCACAGAAAGAATTATATTTGTCCTGTGCTCATCTGGAATGGACACTAAAGACACATGAACTGATAAAGAAGGATCTCTTAGACTCTCCTAAAATATAAATAAATTCAATCTTAACATTTCCGGGCTCACCTGCACTCGCTGTTCCCCATAGTCCTGGAAATCATCCAGATGCTTCGTTAGAGATTCCTGAAAGTCATCTGGACACTTAGAGACCACTGTGTTGACGTGTTGGCGGAGGGGATGGTTGTACATCACCGCATCAGATGCTCTTCTTATATCCTGCAAGGGAACAGAAAAGGTGGTCTTTATTTTTAAGCAGGTGGTCTTTATAAACAGGTGGTATTTATAAACAAGTGGTATTTATAAGCAGATAGTCATTAACTGCTTGGTTAGAGATTCCTGAAAGTCATCGGGACACTTGGAGACCACTGTGTTGACGTGTTGGCGCAGGGGATGGTTGTACCTTACCACATCAGATGCTCTTCTTATATGAGAAATAAATGTACAAGAACCTTGTAAATTATATTACAATCAGTGGCAATTTCGAAATGATTGTTTATTTCTACATGACTTTCAAATAGGCATAACTCTCTTGTCTGATTCTGATAAAATTTTCACTGATTATTCATGTCAACCTTCATATTATGTATGATAATAACTACTTCTGGCCTGGAATTCCACTTTAATCTAGGTAACAAATAGAATACCACCCATGACCCTTGACACTAACCTCCAGAATGTCTTCCAGGTCTTCATCTGCCTCTGACTTCTCGGTGCTCAGCTTGGCCAGCATGAAGTATGTGTGCTGCAGCTTGTAACCCTTCTTGGACTCCCGCCAGTACTGTCTTGGGACCTCCACCAACCCGTAGCCCAACAACAGTATGAGAAGGAACAGACCCCATGTGTTGCTTGCCGTGATACCAATGATTTGGAGTTGTTGCCTGAATACAGAAAGAGTAAAAAGAAACATCATAAGCACTTGCATGTTTGAATAGTAGGAGATATTTTGAAAAGATTAAACATCTTCTGCAAATCAAAATACTAGGAGACATTAGTAAAGGAAGATGTTCTGCAGATTGTATCTCTTCTTAGACTCTCTCCAGTACTGCCTTGGGACCTCAACCAATCCATATCCCAACAACAGTATGAGAAGGAACAGACCCCATGGCCCGTATTCACAAAGGAGGTTTGTACAGTCCATGGTCTAAACCCCGGTTTATATCTATGGAATGCCATTGTAAACTGATGGAGAGAGAACGTAAATTCCTTACTTGTTAACAATGTTGATGGTACACATTCTCTCTCCATCAGTTTACAATTGGCATTCCATAGATGTAAACCGGGGTTTAGACCATGGACTGTACAAACCTCCTTTGTGAATGCGGGCCTTTGTGTTACTGGCAGTGATCCCAAATGATCTGGCCTGAATAAAGAAGGTGAAAACATTAAGAGTACTTGCAAGTTTTTAAAAGGAGATGCATGAAATATTCTCAGTTTGCCATATCCTTAATAGACTTTCTCAAGCACTATCTCAATACATCCACCTTGCTAGGAGTTGACCTTCCCTTTGCCGTTTTCTTCCTTTCAATGCTGACTTCCTCATCATCACTCACTGACAGAACTTCACCTAATATTTTCTTTACTTTTACAAAATTGTTTTTGAAAAAAATTTTCATGCAAAACTTACCCGCTGAGATGCAGTTCTGGTTTTGCAGCCACGCAGATGAGTAGAATACTGAAGATTAGGAGGTAGCTACCATACCAGATGGCATTCTGTACCATGATGGTATGTATAGAATGTAAATCAATGGAGCCGCGAGCTATCGAATCTGGCAGATTATTCTTCAGGCGAACAAAAAAAAAGAAGAAAAAAAAAGAAGCTTTCTTCCACTTGATAATACTGATGTTCACCAAAACATTTTCTTTACTTAAACAAAAATCCTTTTTTTTCATTAGAACTCACCCGCTGAGATGCAGTTCTGGTTTTGCAGCCACGCAGATGAGTAGAATACCGAAGATGAGGAGGTAGCTACCATACCAGATGGCATTCTGCACCATGATGGTCTTTAACTTGCCCACAACGGTGAAATCTCCAGCACTGGCATAGGACTTCATAAACGGCATGATTAACCTGCATAAAAAGGAAAAGTTGAAGTTTAGAAAAGAGGTGGACAAAATATAGTTTATATGGACTACAAGCGATATCTTTATCCTACAATATACCAGAAGGCATTGTTAACCATGTTCACCTTTGATTTGCCAACTATGATGAACTTTTTAACGCTGGCATAGGACAGCATACACGGCATGATAACCCTGCATAAATAGGAGGGGTTGAAGTTGAGGAACGAAATGAAAATATTTAGACTTTATATATTCCATCTACTGTTTAAAATGTACTTCTCTACTGTACAGTTTACCAGATAGCATTATGTACCATGACTGTCTTGAACTTCCCTCCCCCAAACATGTGTGCAATAATAGACTTGTCATAACTTGGGACAAAGACTGAAAGAGGGTAAAAACCCTGGATGCTCTCACCATGTCAGTACAAATGTCGTCCAGTAGACAATCTTCCAGATGATGGGCAAGATGTTCTCTGGCACGTAGCTCCATGGTTTCTTGCACTGTACGCTGGAGGAGCTCCTCCTGTCTCTGAGACGGGTGCCCCCTTTGTCCGTCATCCCTTTCCCATCTCCATTAACTGTTCCGTTTACTGTGGAGGCCCACTTTTCTGTTGTTCCCGTCCCGAGCGTGCTTTTTGCAGTGGGTGTCCGTGCCCAGGTGGTTTCGTTGTAAGGATCTAATCCTGGAGTACCCTGTGTTACTAGTGGCAGATGGATGTCAGTCTGTAAGGGGAGGGCCAGCTTGGTGTGGATGTCCGTCGTTGCGATCTGGTGAAACGCAGGTGCCGGCAGCGTTGTGTCTGGGATATTTACAGAGGCGGTTTCCTCCAGGCATTGCCGGTAGAAAGTCTAAAGTAGAGGCAGAGCAAAAGAGAATCACATCTCTAGATTAACCATTTTTAAACCATTTTACTGATTTGTCTTTGATTCTTTTGATTCCTATGGCTACATACATGTATAAATATGTTTTTAGTTCCATTCTCTTTATTGATTTAATGATTACAAAGGGAAATGTTTGATTTATGATTCATGTTTCCTTTGTAGCATATATTTGAATTGAATAAATGAGGTTAACCAAATTATGCCTAGCTATTTATTTAGCACTGGTAAGCATCACATTATATAAAATGCATTTAGAAACTAAAATATCTTTAGATAAGCAAATCAGAATACAAATGCAATTGTATAATTACAGGCAATATTTTGAGCCAAAATTTGCAACTCACTGTACCCAAAAATCCTAGAAAACTTCCTTTAATTAAAAAGCAAAGGACATTGACATTTAGCACAGATCTGGTTATCAAGGATGCTTGAAATGCATGTAAATAAATGTCTAAACATGACTCACCGTGGTAACATCTAGAGGCAAGACAAAGACGATGATGAGAGAGAAGTACCACGAGATGAAGGTCGTCAGCGTGACTATGGGGTGCTGCTTGCGCCAGTCCCCATACTTGTGGAGCAGATACGCAGCTAGTGCAAACACGCACAGGATCTCCGTGACCAGCGGCCCCACACTCATGATGCCACAAAGTTTGATTCACTTCCAAGACCAAGTCTCTTGAATTCAACCCGTCCCCTCCAAAGTCCTATTCTCACCACAGAGTTCTGTAACTTCAGCAACTTGTTATGACTCTTAAAAATCACTCCATGGCAAGTTGATCACTCACTGTGCGAAAACAACTTTTTCCCCCAAATAGCAATTCCAAGATTCACATTGCTGGTTCAATCCATCTTTTCAGAGTACTGAATTCACTTGAGAATGCCTTGGCCTTGATACAGTTTGCAAAACACCAGCTTTGTCTTTGTGATCTGAAAGTTAAACAAGTCAGAAATGTAAAATAAAAAAAGATTAAACAGATAGATACAGTTCTACAAGTTGACATAATGGCAAAATATACAAACAAACAGAATACTTCTCAGCAAAATGTAAGTAATCAGTAGTCATAAATGTATATATAACAAATGGATATAAACTGTGTCACCACCTATGGGTCCTTGTTTACATTCTTGTTTATACCTTGTTTACACTCAATTGGAAGATGTTTTTCAAACATGTTGTTACATGTCATAATATAAGTTTATTGAGCGCTGCTACTTAAATAAACAGAATGCAGTTAAGGACCAGTAACTAAATTCTCCTTCTAGACCTAAGCCCAAGTATTTTTCCAACCAATCTTGAAAGGGTTAAAAATTAACAATTTGTTGTCTGTGTATATCCTGATTCCTGACATCACATTCCCACTATATCATGAAATGCCAAAAGAGTTAAAGGGGAACCCAATCCAAAAATGTATCAATGATACATCAACAAAATAGGTAGTTCATGTCTTCAGGGGGATGACCTATATTGTGACTGTGGCAATATCTTCGAAGACGTGCCCACGACTTGACATGCATGACTAAAAGAAACGATGCGCTATATATTAATATATAGCATGGGTTCTTTCAGTCATGCATACCAAGTCGTGGGCACGTCTTCGAAGAGAATGCCGTGACTGTCTCATGATTTTTTTATGGGGAGGGGGTGGGGGTGGATGAGTCTCATCCACCCCCACCCCCTCCCCCCATCAAGGACGAAAGCTATTTTAAGGCAAAATTAATCATTGTTTTCCTCTACAAATTGGCAATTCCTAATTTTGTTCAACCTTTTAATGACATAAAAATAGGTGAAAAATATTTAGTAATTACAATTTAAGACAAATATGAAGTGACTTTGCCGTAAAGTTGCCAATTTGAACACCAAAATCTGTTTTTTAAATATCACAATGTGTTGCCAATTAGGATTTTCCTAAATTTTAGCGATCTACGCAATAATAAAAATCATTAAAAAAACTAGATGGATCTTCGACTGCGCGCAGTCGAAAATGATGCCTCCGCCATTATGCAATTTATTTATGTCAAGCCCAAATCAACATGTACACAGAATTAATTCTGTCAACTCAATTTTGATGGTACTCTGTCTTTTAGATCTTGACGTATCACAATTATGAGCTATAAGTGACCTTGACCTTTGCCCTCATGACCCCAAAATCTAATGACTACAATTGTTCCCTATTATACATTCAGGTATCAAGTTGGATTGAAATCTGATATTCAATTCTTGAGATTTCCAATCTCAAGCTACTTTTACATATAATGAGCCCTGTGACCTTTGACCTCATGACCCCCAAAATCTAATCAGTTCATTGGCTCTCCAAGGAACATACATGTACCAAGTTTGGTCAGAATCTGTCAATCCCTTCTTGAGATAACGCGATCACGAGCTATTTTTGCATATATAATGAGCTATGTGACCTTTGACCTTTGACCTCATGACCCCAAAATCTAATCAGATCATTGGCCCCCTAAGATACATACATGTACCAAGTTTGGTCAGAATCTGTCAATCCCTTCTTGAGATAACGCGATCACGAGCTATTTTTGCATATATAATGAGCTATGTGACCTTTGACCTTTGACCTCATGACCCCAAAATCTAATCAGATCATTGGCCCCCTAAGATACATACATGTACCAAGTTTGGTCAGAATCTGTCAATCCGTTCTTGAGATAACGCGATCACGAGCTATTTTTGCATATATAATGAGCTATGTGACCTTTGACCTTTGACCTCATGACCCCAAAATCTAATCAGATCATTGGCCCCCTAAGATACATACATGTACCAAGTTTGGTCAGAATCTGTCAATCCGTTCTTGAGATAACGCGATCACGAGCTATTTTTGCATATATAATGAGCTATGTGACCTTTGACCTTTGACCTCATGACCCCAAAATCTAATCAGATCATTGGCCCCCTAAGATACATACATGTACCAAGTTTGGTCAGAATCTGTCAATCCGTTCTTGAGATAACGCGATCACGAGCTATTTTTGCATATATAATGAGCTATGTGACCTTTGACCTTTGACCTCATTACCCCAAAATCTAATCAGATCATTGGCCCCCCAAGATACATACATGTACCAAGTTTGGTCAGAATCTGTCAATCCGTTCTTGAGATAACGCGATCACGAGCTATTTTTGCATATATAATGAGCTGTGTGACCTTTGACCTTTGACCTCATGACCCCAAAATCTAATCAGATCATTGACCCCCCAAGATACATACATGACCCAAGTTTGGTGAAAATCCGTTAATCGGTTCTTGAGATAACGCGATCACGAGAACGGGACGTACGTACGGACGTACGTACGGACGGACGTACGGACGGACGGACAACCCGAAAACATAATGCCTCCGGCTACTTCGTTGCGGAGGCATAAAAACAATGAAGCAGGTAGACTAACAAAATAGGGTTCTAAAACTAGAGAAATGTATGCTCTTTCTCCTTGTATACTTCTTCTTGCTGAAGTGTAGGACTGCCAACCCACAAATATGTGGGACACCGTCCTTGATGGGTTAATAAGTACTTCCTTTATTATTGAGTCATAAATACCACTTAGAATGTTTAAATATAGAAAATAATATTATCTGAAATGTAAAATCAGAATTTGAAAAATAACAAAATTTGTATACACAATTCATTTTAAAGGTCTGGGCACAGTAGAAAAGTTGTCTAGGAATAAGTCCTGGTAAAAATACTAACCAGTGCATACATGTACAATTAACCTACCAATTAGAAACCCATGACTAAATTTAATGTGTAACTCTAATATAACTTTTCTTGACCAGGTAAATTTCTGCAATCGATTTCTTATTATACATCAATATTTTGACAATTTGGTGGTGGTCCCCTTTAAATCATATCAGCAACAATGACACAGAGAAAGTCACATACGTCATACGTGTATGTGGAAGGAAGCTATCAGGTCTAAAGGGTCTCATTGACATGTATTTGATAAGTGAGTCAACAAATGTGGAATTCTTCTTCTATAATACTGCCCAATGCCCCCCAAAGAGGCCAGGAACCAACCGGATAGGGTGTTGAACTTGCGTTTGTTGGCACCGAAAGAGAATTAATTGTTGGCTTTGCTCAGTTATTTTTTAAAGATAATTTGCTTTTGTGACAAACATCAACTTGACCTTTGAAGTTGACTTTGAGCTTTACAAAAAGAAAAATGCTGTATTACATGCTCTCTATGCTAATAATTCAAACGCTTACATCCGGATAACTTAATTAAAAGGAACTAACCTAAATATATTTTGTAAGTTTAGTGAGAAGCAGTAAAAATGTACATGGGGGTGCCAGGCCATTCATCTCTTGAAGACTTGAACATTTAAAATCACTTGGGGGGTTTGTGATCGCTAAAATCAACAGCTTGTGCAAGCTGTTGTTTTCAGCAACTAGGATTCTAGAAAATCATTTTCTTGCAAGAATGCGAATTTCGCGACATTTATGTCGGCCCCTATTTCATTTAATGCAACTATTTAAAACCACTATTCAAGCATTTTCTATGAATTATGAGATTTTGAGAATAATCCCACAAATTGTCCACATACCGGTAAGGCGGTATTTGGTTTTAAAATTTGGTGGATGGAACGGAACACTAAACTTTGCCAATAAAATTGTTTTATCAGCCCGACAGCAATTTTGTTATGGCCCTGGGCCATTGGACCTGTGCTTATTGCGAGCACTGCTTTCGGACAGGTAGCGGTTATCACACAGTATACTGGTCAAGGACAAGGCAATGCTCAAAATTAGCATAAGCCCGCAGCGGATGGCCCGGGGCAACTAAAAATTAGCTCAGGGCCACCAAATTTCATTGATCCTAAATTCTACTGGCTCGTTCGGGCAACCAAATTTACAGAGTTTTTCTTTGTTTGAGGCCACCAGATTTAGGTTTCGCCATTTCGGGCCACTCAAAGTTGAAAATTTTTGTTTTTACTTGCCCGACTGCCCGAAGTGTTTGTCAGAATAAAAAATAAAAGCTAAATTCTTGAATAAACATTATAAAACTATGAAGTATAAATTAAAACATGGTTTACTTTTATTTAGGGCTGTACTCCTGTAGAATATTCAACGCTAATATCGTTTTGTACTCCACGTCTTAAATAAAGTTTTAACTCGACAAAATTGGTTGGTAGATCTATCTTTTTTATCCCTTGTGAGGTTTTCATAAATTTGTTGTCGAATTTCGGTAAGCACTTTCGGATACGAAGCGAGTGTACATGTACATACGGGTCTTTACCGTATTCGAAAAAAATATGCACTCGCCCAATGCGATTCTGTACGTAGATATAATATGCACGAACAGTATATAGTATATAGGCGAGGGAGGACAGCTGGTGAAATAATGCCAGAAATCATAAATCAAACAATCATACAGTATGACAGTACACATTTCAGACGTGTTGAAAGGCTGCGGTCGCGCGCATGTTACATGGTATATGAATGCCACTTCCGTGATCCGTACAGGCCGTATGTACACTAGCTTCGTATCCAAAAGTGCTTGCCTTTACCACATTTTTTACCACTTTTCTGATTCTCAAATAAAATATAAATGGACTTTTCGAACCGTTTTCCCCAGGCCAGGCATTTGGCACATCTACAAAGTAAATGGTCCATGGTATGGACCATTTACACGCAATATATGCTAATACACGGGAGATTAGCATACTGCCCATTCGTACACTGTACCGATCATCAGTTGAACGCTGTGTTTTAGGACGCATCGGTAAGAAAAACGGACGGGAAATAATCATTTTATTTCTACATTTTGCAGTCTTCAAAACAACAAAGTCGGTAATTATTATCAAAGTATATGAATTGTGGATCACATAAACAAAAGTTTTTTCGCATTTGCTGGTAAATTGAGGGAGAAATCAGCTGACAAAAATGTTTTGTTTCCGTTGGATAGTGCAGCGGGCGGAAGAGGTTGATCTCCGCACAACGCTATTGTAATTGACCTATGTGTGGCATTTGGCATGTTTGGCTTTGCCGACAAACTCAAATTTCACAACTTGTTAGTTATGCACGCACTTGACTTGGTCTTGGAGGTGAATCATTCTATTTTGTTCATGAATTAGAAGTCCTTACTGATTCACACACAATGACAAACAATGCCATGTCAATAAATGTCATCAGTTCAGACTTCATAAGACTTCATTATCATACTCGTAGACATAGTCATGGATCTAGTACATGTATGCACTCTTGCGTGTATAAAAAAAGATCATCGAATAATTCTAAATGCTAATACGCTGCTTATAAATGAAGATCATTGGCGTTTTAGAAACCATTGATGTCGCGAACTTAGTACAGGCATGCGATATATTATCCTTATCGCGGATGTATTCTTTACAACGTCACGCAACAGAAGATACGGTCTCTTTCGCCGAGCTCTACATTTATGTTCGTTTCGGCAAATATTGGACATCAGCGAACCGTAGATTCATACAAACAGTAAGCGGGAGTATAGACGATACATACAGATTATGTGACATTTGCTATAAATAAATAACCAATTAGATTACAAAAGAGAAAGCACACGAGCAGCCAGAAATACGAGAAAATTCGTGATTTTGAAAAAATCAATCGGACAATGAAAGCTACCGGTACATCAAAATACTCACAAATAGTTGGTACAACAGCCCGTAAATTGTGAAGACTCAATTGTCAATTCTCGCCACGTAAATCCTGAACAGCTGGCAAAAAATAAATTGCTGTAGCGCCATCTCCGTTATAATTTGTCATTCTCTGACGTCTAGTCTACGTCCACTGACCTTCTAACTCTAGTCTCCGGTGGTCAGATCTGTCAAGTTTAAGGCGCCGTCAAACCAAGTCCGACACGACACCACGACACGACAAAACGACATGCCTCACGACACAAAAAAATCGATAATGTACAAACTCTATTTACCTGTCACACCGAACACGACATCGTGTCGTGTGTCGTGCCTGTGTCGTGATGGGATTTTTTTGTCGTGTCATCGAATCGCTCCGAGAGCGATTTTTCCAGCACGACACACGACACTTTGGACTTTTGGCCAATCAGAGTCGAGTATTCTTGCAAGTCTGTCTTTCGGCCAAAAATATGTCAAGGAAATTCCCACCAGCGATGAATTGTCTATGGACTTTACGTGGTGAACGAGGAGTTGCACGACTGTCAAATCCACATGAAGATTGGACATTTGTTGGCCATATTTGCTGCTATGGAAGGTAAATATTGAAAAATATGATGTGTATTATAGACCATCCTAGTAAATATTATAAATGTATTACTCATTTGGGCGCCCAAATTGATAAGAAGTAGTGTTATTTGCCACAATAATATAAACGGGATTTCCATAGTCCCATGCGTGGTCAAATATGTTGTGAAAACAATGGACAGTCAACACAGCACTGTTACTTCGCTCTTTCACTGTAATTTCACTTCTTTTGGAACATAACTGTGATTATTTACAACGTTCTACGTATATTTGAGATCTTGTGACAAATCATTATTTGACTTTGTTGTTCACTGACACTAAATTGTATACTCGGTGAGTCTAACCGAGAATTCAGAGAGTGAGACTGGAGTCCTGACTCTAGTCTGAGAGACCGAGTGATACTCAGTGATAGTGATATTATAATAAGTGGTATTAGTTATGAATGATTTGGCCTCAGTAATAACTTATATTTTAATTTGGCCCTGCCTTGGGCGTGGGCTTTAGCATGCTTGACTGATCGTGCACAGATCACAATGAAATAGGCCTAGGTAGGTAGGTGAACTGAATGAAAGTCTAGGCCTAGGTCTAACTAGTCTAGCATAGCTAGGCTAGCTAGACTCTAGTCCTGGACCTGGTCGAGTCACAAAGGTCGAAGTGTATGAGTTTATGACTCTGTATCTGTACTCTGTAGCTTTGGGCTTGATGATAGCGTGGTCTTAACAATCATTTAAGACCATCTCAAGTCATTGATTAGTAGTCGTGGTTTAAAAATAAAATGATATTTTTACAATCTATCTACAGTTCTACACCATGGCAGGCGACAGAGACAGGCGTATGCATTGTGACTAGACCCGGTCTAGTAAGGCCAGGACTCGGTTCCCTAGCAATGCCTTATTTCTGTGCGTCATGCATGCCAAACTTATCTGGGCCAAATAATTCAAAATCATCAGGTAGAACTAGAAGTACTAAAGCTAAAATAAGGCTATTTAGTTCAGAGGATTTAAGAATTATGTGTATAGTGTATTAGTGTTAATGGTGTTAAGTTTGTACTTGATACAATCCCTTATACAATTTATTTTTTCATTAGCAAGGCATGGGTAATAAATCTCTGTTCATTTCTTTCTTTCATCAACAGGTTACAATCTAGCTAGACAGCCTCCATCCAGTGCCTGTCTTGATGAAGGAACACCAGGGAAAACCTTTGAGAAGTTGTTCTACGTGGACAGCACTTGGACCAACCATTTACAATCTATACAGTAAGTTTGGTAGAACATGTAGATATAGTTGACACATGCCTTGAAGATGAATTGCCATTTGTCAGTACAATATTATGCACATTTCATTACTCAAATTCAAATTTCATCTGCATAATTCAGGGTACAAATTAATATCTAACATGGGAGTTTGATATATTTTGTGTCTGTTTGGGGATGCACTTATAGCACAGTGGTGTAGCCTGGTCCAACTGATTCATGATTGCAAGCACACTACACATTTTTTTATTTTTTTTACCGTATTGCACCCCCCCCCCCCCCCCCCTCCTCAGTAAAGGGGGGGGGGGGCAATGTTCTGCCAGAGCTACACCACTTATGTTTGCAATTTTAAAATAAAAGTGATATCAACTTATGTGTGTTTTTTCTTTATCTTTATTTTCAGTTGTGTTGAAGGATCTGGATTGTATGGTGACTGTCGGAAGTAATCAATGTACCAAGATCTAAAGCAGCTTGAGTTCTCCTTGTAAAATTAAAATACTGTAGTTTTTATGTCTTGCATCATACAAGGTATGTAAACTATGATGTAGGATGGTTACTTAAGTAACGTTTGACTGATACTAAACTATCTCTTAAACAAGAGATAAAGTAAATAATGCATGATCAGTCTTACTTTATTTCTTGTTAATAGGAACATGGACTTAACATAAGATATGTGTACATGTGGGAATTCTTAAACTACATTAGTATTTCTGGAAGAGAGCTCTTGAGTGCACATGTTTTAACATTTCAAGCATAAAGAATGTAATGGTCATGTTTTCAAACGGACTATAACATTTGAGATGTGTGTTTCTCAGAGGGACTCGGATGGGAATGTCCCACAGTGGTAAATACCCAATGTGAAATTGCCAACACATTGTTATAAATCTTTTTAGATTGCCATTCAGTTAAATGAGGAAGCTCATTTTTTGGGAGTTAGACACTTAACTGGTTTTACTTTAAAGGGACTTATTATTATTATTATTATTGTCCAAATTTTCAAATTCCAATTGGAATTTTAACGGAACCTTCACTCCTACCTTGTTTTATTCGTATTAACAATAAAAGCATGGGACAGGGTTCAAATTTTCATTGCGTTAAAAAGATATTTATAATTGAAGTTTTCAGATGTTCAATTATCCACTGTTAAAACCATGTACAAAGTGAGTGAAATGAGTTAGTGAATTATATCACTTTGCAATTTGCTTATTACTCAGCCATGTAATGTACATACACATTTTATTAACCATGTCCATGCATCAATTTTTGCACTTTTCAACAAAGTTACTATATCCCTTTAAATAATGTATGTTCTTCTAAATGTCACACCATTCTGTTATATTTATATTTCACAATTTTATATTGTAAATGTATTTTAAATGCAGCATGTGTGGCTGCCAAACATTGGTGTTTAATTATGGAAAATTCTTAATTTAATCACATATAATTCAGAAGAATTCATATGACTGAAGTCTAAGATATAAGTTTTGGCGAAACTAATGGATTACTTTTAGACTTAAATATGAGAGCCCCCTGAATTGCATTTTTATATTGTTATGATACTAATATTTCCTTTGAATTCCACTAGGCTAGCTCTCCTTTTTAAGTATTAAATGTCATCGAACATTCAAGGACGTTTCAAAACATTAGTTGTATAATATTTTGTTCAGGTTGCAAGCTGAAGGCTAATGTAAGATTTTAAAGCCTTTCACTGTTGAGTAGTCCTGGTGAAGAGATACTAAGGTAAACTCCTTTATATCAATATTCCATTTATTACATTATGCGACTGTCTTTAGAAAATAAGAATATGTATGCTTTCTGTAATGGTTTGGTTACAAACGGGAAAAGGTATCTGGATCAGTATGATGTTTATTTTCATGTTACAATACAATGTTGTGTCGTTGGAACTTGGTTGATTGTTAGACACTTGAGATTAGTACTACTTGAGATAAATGGAGGATTTTTATAAACAAACTCTATGATTATATAATATAATATTGACTTTCTTCAAAGTATTCTTTCAAACAGACACAATGGAACATTACACAGTCATATAATTTTAGAGTATTTGCTCAATCAATGATTATTATAATTAATGTTAATATATTAGTGTTATTCTTATGTTCTGTACGTACTTGATTTTATTTCAAGAGAGTGAGATTTGATTAATTTGATTTGATTAATATATTAAAGGTTTGATGTTTAAACAAATATTTTCTGTTTACTTCATGATTTTTTGTTATTATAATACTATTACACTTTTTATTTGAAACGAACAGAATGATCTTTGTAGAAATTACATTAATGAATGTGCATAAAATGTATTTACATATCGTGTGTTTAGTAGAACTTAGTTCAAAAGGGCGCTTTTCAGTCTCCAAAGTTATAATAGTGGATTTAGCGCCTTTTGGAAGCTCGTGAGTGTGTGCGTTGGTGTGTGCGTGTTTGTCTATGTGTGTGTGTGTGTGTGTGTGTGTGTGCGTGTGTGTGTGTGTATGTGTGTTTGTGTATGTGCGTGTGTGTTTATGCGTGCGTGCGTGTGTGTTTATGTGTGCGTGCGTGTGTGTGTTTGTTTATGCGTGCGTGCGTGTGTGTGTGTGTTCATGTGTTTGTGTTTGTGCGTACGTGCGTGTGTGTGTGCTTATGTGTGTGTGTGTGTGTGTTGTGCGTGTTTGTCTATGTGTGTGTGTGTTTGTCTATGTGTGTGTGTGTGTGTGTGCGTGTGTGTGTGTGTATGTGTGTTTGTGTATGTGCGTGTGTGTTTATGCGTGCGTGCGTGTGTGTTTATGCGTGCGTGCGTGTGTGTGTGTGTGTTCATGCGTTTGTGTGTTTGTGTTTGTGCGTACGTGCGTGTGTGTGTGCTTATGTGTGTGTGTGTGTGTGTTGCAAACAATATAGTGTTCAAGCGTTTGGATGCGTGTTTGTGTATGTGCGTGTGTGTTTATGCGTGTGTATGTGTCTGTTAACGCACTGTACGTGTATAAAATATGTTTGTTTGTGTGTGTGATGCGCGTTTTTGCAGCTGTATGGTAAATTAAATGAATAATCATAGGCACCCCCCCCCCCCCCCCCCCCCCCCATATCCCCCACAAAGAAAAGAGAAGAAGAAAGAAGTGGAGGGCTGTGTGTGTGTGGGGGGTGAGGGGGGCTTTAAAAAGAACCATATTATATTTCAAAGGCGCTCCAGAATCATGCCTGGTGTTTCCTCCGCCCCTATATTTTCTTTGTCTTAATGATAGAGTTATGATTAATCTGTACGAACTTATGAGTCTTTGGCAATGAGTAAGGAAATATCATGTTAACATTTCTCTAATATACTGTATTATGTCAACATAAAGTTACTAGATATATTGATGTAGATCTATCCCGTTCCGTTGGAAACTTGGAATCCCATTTTCTTTGCACGTTTTTAATCACAATTCATTTCTGGTCAGTTTCTCTATTTGAAGTTAGCTCTAGTGAAGTTAAATTTGATTTATAAAGGGCTAAATGCTTCTTTTCAAAGGACTATTGTCACTGCACGAAGTAAACACGACCAATACGACATTATTGAGATTGTCGTGTGTCACGTACTGCCCTGTCGTGTGTCGTGTCGTGAGTCGTGTCGTGTGTCGTGTCGTATGTCGTGTCGTGTGTCGTGTCGTAATGTCGTGTCGTGTGTCGTGTCGGGTTTGGTTTGACGGCGCCTTAAGGCGCCGTCAAACCAAGTCCGACACGACACCACGACACGACAAAACGACATGCCTCACGACACAAAAAAATCGATAATGTACAAACTCTATTTACCCGTCACACCGAACACGACATCGTGTCGTGTGTCGTGCCTGTGTCGTGATGGGATTTTTTTGTCGTGTCATCGAATCGCTCCGAGAGCGATTTTTCCAGCACGACACACGACACTTTGGACTTTTGGCCAATCAGAGTCGAGTATTCATGCAAGTCTGTCTTTCGGCCAAAAATATGTCAAGGAAATTCCCACCAGCGATGAATTGTCTATGGACTTTACGTGGTGAACGAGGAGTTGCACGACTGTCAAATCCACATGAAGATTGGACATTACAGGGGCCTTGCAAAGTTTTAAAAATTCCAAACCTTTTAAGTACACCTGTTAAAGGGAGAGATCCACTTTTGCAAGCCAAAATTCAAAAGTTGCGAGGTTATTGTCTTATATGAAAGGAAATGTCATTTAATAGCATGCCTGAAAAAATTAGGGCTTGAAATCTCTTTTTCGTGGAGTTATAGACCTAAAACTGAATAAACTGAGGGACGTCGGTTAATTATGTACATACGTATTTTTGGCCGGTGAGTAAGTTCGTACATAGATTTCACGGAGCGCCAGATCGGTATGCATGACTCCTACGTGACCCCCGCTAGCTACGTGAGCCGCGCATAAGTACTAATGTGTGAGCGTTTACCAAGCAAAATACCCAAACTTCGCTTAAACTGACTACATGTAATTATATATTCTTTCTTTTTGAGATCTTTTTCCGTGACATACGTTAACAAATGTCGGCTTCACAATACCTTTACGAGAATTAGTACTATATTGTTGTAATATTATGCTAAATCAGTTGAACTCCTTTATTGACCGATATATAGTTTAAATGGAGGGACGCATTCGTTTTTCATTCGTAGAATCCAAATTAGAGGGCTGTTCGCTCTGATTTTTTTTTTGCGTGTTACATTGATCCCTATCCGTCAACTGAAAGCTGTTCAGACGCTTTGTAAAAGTGGATCTGTCCCTTTAAATGGGTTAAATATCCCTTGCAAAACACTACCCCCATTAAGCGGAGAGTATATTGGCAATACGGGTATGTCCCGCTTCAATGACCCCCTTTTCAGAGCCAATCCCGCTGCTCCGAAGGTCTCATTTCATGGGCGTCAATCACGGGGGTGGGGGGGGGGGGTGGGGGGGTGGGGGGGGGTGGGGGGGATGGGGGGGATGGGGGGATGGGGGGATGGGGGTATATCCCCCTCCATATACCTGATGAACACATAGCCGCTCTATAGAGTTTTAAAAATAGCCGCTCCATGAGACCCCCGTTTTGAAGTTGGCTGAGGCACACCCCGCTCCCATGCTGAGACACATATGTTCTAACTTCGTAAACCACGGCCACCACGTCACAGCATAACCATCGCTAATTTAAATGGACAGTTGAGTTTTGGTAGTAGAGGGCGCAGCACAAAATACTTTTTTTTTTGTGGTGAGATAATGAAAAAATGAGTGTCAAATTTGAAAGAACATTATACAATTTTAATGACAGAATATACTTTTTTTTTTATTTGATCAAAATCGGTTCAGAAACAGCTGAAATATCAATAAATATATCCAATCGGAATAAATCTGGGACCATAGGTATATTCGACGAGCTTACACTTTTCAACAATTTACAAAAGGTGTTTTTGAATAGTTGTTGATGATCTCTCTCTTTAATCATTATTTTATCAAAGATCACCCATGTACAATTTGTTTTTATTAAAAATGGTTGAAACCGATGAGTTTTTAGCAAAGAGAGCGCCCTTTTGAACGGCTCTTTTTGAACGATAACAGACTTAAATTTTACTTAGTCGTTTGTAATATTTTGTAGAATAAAAACGTAGAATAAAAATTATTGCAATTACCTAAAGAATAAAGGCATTGTGAAATCATGATATGACATGTTTATATATATAATGTTTGCCAAAATATCTCGGAATGCGATTGCTGAAAAACTGGAAGCCTGCTTTTACGACCCTCCTGAAAGAAAGATAATCTACGGCGGTCTTGAAGTTGTCACGCGGTCATAAGCCCACCTCCATTTTCCACTCAACAATTAGATTATTAGTAAACTTTTGTTTTCCTTCTTTTATGGCGATGGTTTCGTGATATGCAATTGCGTTACTTTATTAGTGATCCAATTTATGTGATGTAATTAGTACTAATTACTAAAATATGACATTTGCACACAGAAATAATCTGTCAAGATTTTTAATAGCTATGATAAGCAATTAGCTTCCTAAACAATTATAATCGGGGCCATTAAGACGATCTACTCTAATATAGGTCCTCTTTACTGTCAACTATAAGTATGTACAGGTCGGGTAATATAATGCGTCCTAAGATAACCATAATAGTGACTAGGGTATTTAATAATTTGCGCTGCTGTCTTTTGGTCCTGTCCGATCCAAAATAAGTCCCTCTTTTACAAAACGTCTGAACAGTTTCCAGTTGACGGATAGGGATGAATGAAACACACAAAAACAAAAATCAGATCGAACAGCCCTATAATTTGGATTCTACGAATGAAAAACGAATGCGTCCCTCCATCAGATATTATATCGGTCAATAAAAGAGTTTAACTGATTTAGCATAATATTACAACTATATTGTACTTATTCTTGTAAAGGTATTGTGAAACCGACATTTGTAAATGTATGTCACGGAAAAATATCTCAAAAATGAAGAATATGTAATTACATGTAGTCAGTTTATAATAAGCGAGGTTTGGTTATTTTGCCTAGTGTGCGGTCATGCTATTCTTACTTGTGCGCGGGTGACGTAGCTAGCGCGGGTCACGTAGGGTTCACGCATAGCAGGGGCGTCGATCACGGGGGGGGGGGGGGGGGATGGGGGGATATATCCCCCCCAATATTTGAGGTGGGGGGGATGGCCTGTATTATCATCCCCCCCCCCCCCCCCCCCCAATATTTGGGAGGGTAAACAAAAACAAAAAAAGTATACTGGCGCATGTAATTGTGGAAGAGGCTACTTTCGTATGTCTTATGTTAGAAAGTCCTTACTCATTCCTCCATAAGCAAAAGAAGTGCGATCCGCCCTTTGGTTTTCTGCAAACTTGATTTCATTAATTGTGTTTATCTATAACACGGTAACTCAGAAACAAGTTTATAAAACGTGAAATTGATGCCTTAGGTATGCTCCAGATTGCACAATTTCAAGCCCCAAAATGCAAAAGCTTCCTACCGTGGGAGGACACCCCCTCCCACACCCACCCCCAGGCGCGGAACTACGGGGGGGGGGGGGGGGGGGGGGGGGTAAGGGGGTTTAACCCCCCCCCCCCCCCCCCCTTGGGCTGCCAAGTGAAAATGTGACGTGCATAGACAAACGCCATCATGGGTTTAACCCCCCCCCCCCCCTTGGGCTGCCAAGTGAAAGTGTGATGTGCATAGAAAAACGCCATCATTGTGTCCAGACCCACACAGTATCCGTATCGTCATTGGGTCAAACCCCCCCCCCCTTAGCAAAATAGCCCCCCCAAAATCGCCTCGCCTTTAATTTACGCGGCTCGTGGACGATGTTCCGCATCGTCATTGGGTCAACCCCCCCCCCCCCCCTTAGCAAAATAGCCAAAAAAAATCGCCTCGCCGCTTCGCGGCTCGTGGACAATGCTCCGCATCGTCATTGGGTCAAACCCCCTGATCATCCCCCCCAACCATGAGAAGAAATCGACGCCCTTGACGCATAGCGTTGTGGTACTTCGTGGAATCCATGAACGAACTTCCTCACAGGGTGAATATAATGCACAATTAAAATTGGACGACGGTTTATTAGTTTTAGGTCTATAACTCCACGAAAAAGAGATTTCAAGCCCTAATTTTTTCAGGCATGCTATTAAATGACATTTTCTTTCATATAAAGACAATAACCTCGCAACTTTTGAAATTTGGCTTGCAAAAGAGGGAATGTCCCTACAGTGCAGTCCGATCCGTAACATAGAATTAACAACAACAACAACAACAACGCCCTACCGTATGCGTACGGTTCATCGAACTTTCATCAGCTGATTGCCTAGCAACCGCTATTTACAACACAGCGTCTATCGATTTCTACAGTCCGGCGTGTTGTTTTGTGTGTACGCGGAAGTACCAAATGCACACATTGATACACATGCAATCGATCGCAACGCGAGGCAATATTCGCAAGCTGATCGACTGCATGGAATCATAACATCCTACATCTTGGCAGCGGTAGACAGGTGTTTTTTTGTGCATCATTTCCTTCCGTGACATTTGGGTCAGAATTAACTTGCACTTCTCTTTCTACATCGATTTATTTTTCTGTACATCTCAAAATCAAATCCGAGTGTAAGTGTGAAATAAGACGATAGAAAAATGGCTGCAGCTAGCAAGAAAGTGGAGAAAGATCCGGTGAACATTGTTCATCAGAATGCCATTTTGTGCGAGACAATCAAGAAGGAAAACGAGACCCAGAGATTGTACACAAACTACAGCATCAACCCCTTCAAAAAGAGTAAGTTCACTGATGTTTTTTGTTCTCACTTTTTAAAGATAATTCTGACTCTGAGGCTCCTTGATAATAATAAATTAATAAAGGTATCCTTATCGAAAGAGAATTTACATGGTCATGGATCATGGATGGTCATGTTATTTAAACTTAAACTAAAAGTTAAACTTAACAAAGACTAAAGAGTAAAGTCTAAAAGCCTAAAGAAAGAGGAAAACAAGACTATACCGGTACTAAGTATAAATCTTTGCAAATACAATTGAATTGATATAAATGATAAGTCTTACTTAAACTTTAAAGTTAAGACGTCTAATTTACTCTAATAAGTCTTTAACTTTTAAGTGATATAAATTATAAATAATTAATGGGGGACCGGTGGGCCGGGTGAGTAGAAACCTAGAAAAGTAGCTAACTTGTAACTAGATTTAGAAAGTAGAAGATCACACATCAACAACTACTAAGTAAACAACTAAATCAAATCTGGTTCAGTTAGCTGGAAGATCCTGCATCTATATTTAAAGTAACTCTACAGTCCAGAGCGCCAGCGCTTTGCCAGCGCAAGCGCTCTGTAGTCGAGTTAGTAACTATTAAAGTTGATTAGTTGAAGGGGAAAATTATGTCTATGCATAGACCATGTATGCAGACTATATTTTTAAAATAAGATTCCTACATTTATGATTTAAGCTACAAAAATCAAAATGTCATTGTAAATTGTTTTATCTTAATCTGAGGATGTGCAATGAAAATGAAAAAAAAGAAAAAGCAGTTGAAAAGGATGAAGACAAGGCTGGGAAGGAAAAGGAGAAGTTGAATGAAGGGAAAATATTTTGCAAACTTTTGTGTTAAAACTACACCTTACCACAACTTCCACATCCAGTCTTGACACAGTTTGTAAGTTATAGTCTTAGTTACACTGACAGTACTGCAGGCGATTTGTTCATTATATTTATTTCCATTTTGTTTTTCTTTCCTTTTCCAGTGTACACCCTATCAGGGAAGCCCAACTCATTGCATGACTCAGCTGATGGTGAAGAAGATGGTAGGTAGAAAACAATTTCTGTAGAAAAATGGTTGTACTTTCATAATTAATCCCTAAACAATTATATATAGTCATGAAGGGAACATGATCATCACTTCATAGACAAAAAAGAAGAGCATTTCAGGTGTTTTGAAGTGTTTCTTTGCATTAACCACAGGTGCAAACAATTTTGGACGACTGTTTAATGCAAAATTTCTTGGTTCATGTTTAAATTACAATTAATGCAAAGTCAATGAGTAAAGTTTTAGTTAATTACTAGAAACTCTGTAATTTTTAAAAGATTTGATCATAATGTGCAAAACAGATTTAACTCTTTGCTGATTTAACCATAATTTTTTGCAGTAGTTTAGAGCTGTATCCTAGTTCTATATAATTATTCAATATTCATTTTTGTTTAATTTCCACTTTTCATGCAGATCACTTCCTGAGTATAATCAAGAGGGCGTACCAGGAACCAGTGAAGAAGTTTGATCATCCTCAGACAGAAGCGCAAGAATATGGATGGAATTACAAACCTTTGGTGAGTTATAAATGTGCTAAATATCTATTTAAATGTAATTGTTCATGGTAATAAGCATATCACTGTGGAATCTATATAATTATATAGCAAGGTCCTTGCATGGGACCATGAACATTACCTTGCTTTATCAGGTATCTTGTTATATCAGGATAAACAACAACAAAACAAAGGAATACAGAATTGGGATGTACAAAATTGCCTTGTTATATCTAGAGGGTTCTACATTTTGTTATACCAGAGCTCTTTCCACTGTATCATTGAAAGGAGATCATTTTACAGATGACCTGAAGAGATTGGGGCTAGATTAGTTTTTATGGGATGATCATTAACCTTCAGATGAGTATTGCATCATAGTTAGTGTCGAAGAGGCTTTCTAAATATGCTGTATATTATTATTATTATTGTGGACATTGTTATAAATAATGCTTATCTTATCGCCAAATTATATTCTTAAAAAATATGGACTAATTCAGTGCGTTGATAATTATCCATTTTAGTTGGGTTTTAAAAAAATCTGTTTACCAATCCCATGTTTTCCCCAAATTCAAGGGCCATGCACAAATATTCTGTCTATAATGTTCATTACATTTCTGGTTGTCTTTAATTTCACTTTTTATCATTGAAAGTTCAATTCTCTCCTTAAAGGGGTAGTTTAGTTTTGGTAAGACTGAACTTTAGTAGCCAAAACCTGCACAGTAACATTATAAACTAATAGTTATAACTCCACCATGCTCAAAAGGTATACAAAATTACAAACGACTAAGTAAAAAGCCTGTTATCATTCAAAAAGAGCCATTAAAACGCAAGAGGGCGCTTTTTAACAAGGCATTGGTTTCAACCATATTTCATACAAAATTATGCATGTGATGTTTTATTGATATAATGATTAGATAGAGACATCATCAACAACTATTTCAAAAACGCTTTTGAAAATTTTTGAAAAAGTGCAAGCATTTTTTTATTTTTTTCTAAAAATCATCTTATTATTTGGGCCCCAAATAATTATAAGATCAGATATATTTATTGATATTTCAGCCGTTTGTGGGTCGATTTTGACCAAATAAAGTTTATTCTGCCATTAAAATTGCATGTTCTCTCAAATTCGACACTCAGTTTTTCATTACCTCACAAAAAAATTGTGAAGTGCAGCGCCCTCTCTACCAAAACTAAACTACCCCTTTAATTATTCTAATCATCACTTTTTTTTGTTTGCTGCTGCTTTATTTCTTCCATATATTTCTGCAGCTCCCTCAAGACCGATCAGACAGAAGGTTACAGTTTCACAGGCAGAACACGGAGATCACAAAGTATATGGACGAAGCATGGAAACAAAAAGAACAACAGGAGAACTTGCAATGATGTGGGGACTGTGGCAATTAATACAATTCATTTTTAGTCTGTATGCTTTGTTGTTGTTATTGTTTTTTAATGTGAACTCAAGTCTTTGTGTATTTTTTGCTGGAACTCACAGGGGCGGTGTGGTTTAAAATGCCCTCAGTTTTATGGAACGCCATTCATTCATTCATCTATCATTTTCACAATAAGGAAAAGAATTCAACCATTAAAATGCTAAAATGCATTACAATCTAATTTGTCTTCATAAGTATTTGATAGTATTAGATTAACTGTATAATTCAACATATGTTTGTGCCTTCATTCTGTCACAGAATAGAAATGTTAATACATGTACAGGCTTTGGTTAAACGCATGGTTAAACAAAATGGCGTCAACCATGGGTTCATTTGCTAATCCCAGCCTTTGTGTTCTATTCGGATGTGATCCATCTAGTCATGCAATAAGTTAAATGTAGCATGCTTCATGCAAGCATTTTTAATGTGTTTGCAGAGACAAGAGTCGTGTGCTGGCCAACAAACATTTTATGAAGGGAGTCTATTAACATGTTCACTACTACAGGATTTTGCAATTCCTATAGAGTTTATGAATATAGGGCCCACCAGGTTCCCATAGGCATTGGGTTAAAGCAAAAATGCACAATTAAGGGTTTAAATGTAGTAGTTGAATGCATGTTGAATTAGTACTAGTGAATACTTCACAGATAAATATGCAGCACAATTAACTTTAAAAGCAGTGTATCATCATGCTTTGGGGTCTTGCAGCAGTGATACTTATTCGGAGAAGAATACTTTTACAAGTACACTGTATGTTAAATTGGAAATTTGACGATTATATACTGTATCATGATGAAGCAATAACTACAGTAAAATTCCACTCTTTCCTGTGTAATCCTATGCATTATTATCTTGATTCTAATGTAACACAGATGAAGATAACATTGTATTTTATATGTTTGTTTTAAATATTGTGTAAAAATGTACAAAGTATATTTGTGTTGATATTAGTATTTGTGCCTTATTTGTTTTACCCATGAAAGATAAAATCATTACATGCACGCTACCAGGAGGTAGACACACTCTATTATAAATCATCTCCACTCCCTGGGGAGTATTCCTTCTAAGTAACTTGTGGGCATTGAGGGGATCATGTGATCGATGCTAACTAAATATATTCTGATGATTAAAACTGCATTGCAAGATGTACCAAAATAAAATATAAAATTGTGAACAAATTCGAGAACATTTACTGATTGAGATTTGTCACTTAGAAAATTATTCTAGTGGGGCCGGACCTCAAGTATGCATACATAGAAATGCATACATAGAAAAACCATGGCATTGAATATACAAAACAAGGAAGTCTTCATATAATATGCACACTACATTCCTCAAGGATGATTTTCATAATTCACTTTGTAACCTATATTTGTTAACATGTTATTCAAGTATTCAATCATAAATTATTGCAATTGTGCCTTCCACTTTTCACTCTCAATAATAAGCTGCACATGACCGATACAGAATTACTTATTTGTACCAGGCATTCCAGTGGCATTTATTGAACGATGTATCATTCTATTAAAAGTTTTATCATAACTTAAATGTTATGATACACGATTCACAACCATAGTGTGGAACCAATGCATTCACTATACAGGTATTTATTTATACATTTATAGTAGGCGAAGATTGAAAAGGGGGGAAATATGTGTGTAGATATTTGAAAACAGACCTTGAGGTATCGTCTCTGGCATTCAACATTACATATTCATTACTCCGTATTTGTTGTTGCCGGAATAAGAAGTAAATTATGCAACTTGTAAATAGTATTGATATGTATTATTAAGTATTAAAAGTGTATTATCCAATCCATCCGAATGTATATTTGTGTTTTATTTTTATCCACATTGTTTTTTAATCATTATTATTGACATTGGGCTTGCATTAGTGAATGTGTGCATGTTTGTGTATGTAAAGCCCACTGCATACTGTACAATCCAATCCAACTAGCAATTCAGTATCATCAAATATGCACATCTTGCTTAGTTCAGATACACAGTTGATGTCAGATCAGAATTGGATTGTTTAGTACTGGACAGAACTTATCATAACAGTAACATAACATTAAAGGGATAGTTGAGTTTTGGTATAGAGGGCGCTACACAAAATAATTTTTTTGTGAGATAATGAAAAACAGAATAAACTTTATTTTATCAAAATCGGTTCAGAAATGGCTGAAATATCCATAAACATAACCATTTGTAATAATTGTGGGGCCCCACAATTATTTGATAATTTTGAACCAGCTGTTAAATTTGTTGTTGTTAAATGCTTCCTCTTTTCAAAAATGTACAGAAGAAGTTTTTTAATAGTTGTTGATTATCTCCCTATCCAATCACTATTTCAACAAAACATCACATACACAATATTTTAATTTAAATAGTTGAAACCAATGAGCTTTTAAAGAGCATCCTCTTGGGTTTTAACGGCACTTTTTGAATGATACCGGGCTTTTTACTTCGTCATTTGTAATTCCTTTCATGCATGGTGGAGTTATAACTATCAGTTTGTAATGTAATTGTGCAGGTTTTGGTTACTAAAATTTAGTTTGACCAACTTTACCAAAACAACTATCCCCTTTAACTTAAACATGTATTCTAAAAATAAACACAAACAAAATGTTGTAATCTTTATAATATCATGTGATTTAATTTTTTAGAAAAAGAAAACAAATAATTGAAGGGAAAAAAATTAATGAAACATCGTTGGAGGTCACATTGTATAATTGTTAATTAAAGAGGCACAGTGGAGCCCTGTTATATGCAGGTGTCTTTTGTATGACGCACCTCTTGAACCTCGGGAAAGGTGCGTCATTGTACCGATGTGCGTCACCCTTTTTATGAACCATGGCGCACCCTCCGTCAGAAAAAGTGACTCGCCATTAGGAAACATTGACGCATATTTGAGTCAAAATTGTGACGCACCATTTCATGAAAATGACCGACCCATGACACACGTCATTTTGCGCACCGGAAAGAAACCTCGCCAAATTACATGACGGTCCCATTGACGAACCTTGTGACGCACTCATGGTAGAGTGACTGATTATGATGCACACATGGGTCAGTGTTGTGACTGACCTTTTGCTTCCATGACGGTACTGTGCGTCATCAATATGGGAGTACATGAAGCATCCATGACGCACCTTTCCCTGGGGTCAATTCAATATTTTTTCTATAATAACCTTGTTTATAAGAGGGTTTAGTTATATAAGAGCTCTTTATGACAGCGACAAAATTAATATTTTTTATTTCGGGGGCTCCTTTTCGGGGGCTACTTTTCCAACTTTCGGGGGCTACTTTTATCATCTCGGGGGCTACAAATTTCTGGGCTCTTTTTCGAATTTCAGGGGCTACTATTAAGCTCTAATGCTGTAAGTGATCATCTTATAAGCATTTGATCACGATCCAAACAGAAACTCCCCCAAAAAAATCCCCAAAATAAAAAAAAAAATAAAAAAATGGTTTTTGTTTTGTTTCCGGGGGCTACTTTTTTTTTTTCAGGGGCTCTTTTGGGCATTTCGGGGGCGAATTCGCCCGCAGCCCCCGTGTATTTTTTTCGCTGCTTTATGACGAGGTTCCACCGTAAATATATGAATGTTCATCCTGGAAACAGTAGACGTTCATAACACTTTACAAACCATAACAAAGGGTTAATAACTGGTATATCAGAATATCTAAAAATAAAGAGGACCTCGCATTTGTCACCATAATAATATGGGCATTCTCTAACATTTTCATAAAAGCATATTTGTTTGGAATTTAGCATAAAACATCATATATATCATCATTCCAAGAGATATGAAATCAATGAAAATTTACTGAAAATAAATTTGCAACAATGTCAACATACACTAATGCTCATAACCCCAACCCCCCCCCCCCCCCAAAAAAAAAAAAAAAAAAAAAAACCATGTCATATTAATTTAGTCACTCTGTACAACTGAGCTTTTCTGTGATGAAAAACTAATGATAAAGCCAGAGTCTTTAACGATGGGTTAATAACCCTGGGTTAAAATGGGTCATATAACGTCACTATAAGTAATTCATGGTATCCACCTAACCCATGGACAAAATTTGGTATTACCAACCGAGTGTCTAATTTCACCCTCGGAAAGGAATCATGATGTCTAAAACAATAAAGACTATGTCCAAGATAACTCGAGCAGATGTCATACCACAGTAGTGTCATCCTCTACTAGTTAGGTTGACCTTTGTGTTCGTAGAAACATTCTCACGCACGCTCCGTTCGACAATCAGCACAAACCATTTACAGTGAGATTGATGGTGCCCATATCTTGGGTTAGGGCCAGTGCCGAATGCATGTTCTACCAAAATCACAAAGTTGTCTCCAACTGTTTTAATTGTCCTTTTTTATATGAAATGTTTTATGATCTTCATTTCTTTCTGGACTTCATCTTCTGTCGCTTTCCTTTGCCGAGTCGCTGTGCCTTCCCTCCTTGCCTCTTCGGCTTTCCACCAAACTTTTTCTGAAAATAAATAAAAAGAAAGCACAACGTGACAATCAAACAGCAGTGGTATAGCTTTGGGTGGGGTTAGGGTGGGGGAACATGCCCCCCCCCCCCAATAATTTGACAAAAGAAATGAAAAGCATTAAAGAGAAAATATTCTGAGAAAATATGGAAATACATAGTCTACCCCCATAATTATCATGCCCCACCAATCCTCCCTCCACTCCATCAGTCGGACCATGATATGCGGCATGCCACTGGACTTAAATAAATGTTGCTTCAATAATTCCCCAGAGAATCTGGTGAACCTCAATTAAAAAAAACAACAACCAAATGCATAACTTCAAACTTGCTTGTTTTTCATGTAATTTATCATATTGTGCAAATTGGGATACTCATCGATTACAACAAGTTTGCTATAAACCATTCAAGATTTTTTATCTTGACAGTAGTGACAAATTTTAGCTTTTTTACTCATGTATTAATAAATACATGTATAGGCTAAACCATATTTTCTTGCATGACCTATTATATATTTGACAACCATTATGCAACATGTTAGATGTATTATTGTCTTGTAAACAAAGCAAAGTAACAAAGCAAAGTAGTTAGAAACGTTTGTTCGACATGCTCAAAGCCCCCCCCCCCCCCCTCCCCCGCAGTTATGGCCGATACGCCAATACCAGTGTGCTATAGACTTGAAACAGAATCTTTCTATAATAACTCACAGAAAAAAAACCCTTACCTGATGTTTGACAACATCCGATTTGTTCCTCTTCATGCTGAAGTGATCGTCGTCCTCTCTCGCGCTCGTCTTGGAGTTCAGTTTGCCCCCTTTCCTCTTACCGCCGTATCCAAACTTGGTGTTCTTGGACTTTCTCTTTTCATTTGGTCTGCGTGGATAGATCAAATTTAGAAAAGTACAGAAATTAAAGTAATATTCTCTTCTTCTTATGAAATGTATTTTAACTTGAAATCTGTACCATAACATAGGCCTGGGTAGATAGATCAAAGTTATTTATTTATTTATTAGAACCTATTTTGACAGGATATCATGATCAGTAAAATTTGTTTGTCACGTGGTCCCAAAACAGAAAAACATAGATAGAATATATTACACTAATTAAAACAGTACAAAACATTGTGACATAAAGTAAAAGGTATTTAATAATTTCCTCATCTTTCTATGGATGTATATCAACTTTAAATTTGTAACATATTTCAACTCACCACTCTTTTATTCTGGATAAATACCACACATCATTTTCTTATTCTCGATTGATCCCAGTAGATAAATTCCCCTTCATTTGTCTAGCATCATTCAAAATGCTTTAAATAACTATTACAAAGTTGACGCGGTGAAGGAAATAATGCTATAGAAACTGATTTCATTTCTTTTGTCAATGTCATCTGCAAATACTACTATTTCATATTCTTACTTAAAATTAAGAAAAATAATCTGAATAAAAAGTTTCCTTACCCTCTTGCATCTGGTTTCCCGCCTGGTCCTTTTGGCTTGCCTTCTAAAAAGCTCAGGTCTTTGGTTTTTCCTGGTAAAATACAATGAAAGATAATGAAAATTGTTACTCATTCAATAGCCTAAGGTTCAAATCTTGAAGTGATCTATTAACTTTTTACAACATCAACCAAAATCACTTGGAGCTTTCCCACTTTGTTTGTTGTTGTTTGGCAGAATAATGAAATGGGTTGAATGATTTGGAATATAATCAGACATTGATTTTCTCCGTTTTCACAAGGTAAACTTTATCTATGAGAGTCTTACGTATCATTCTCAAGAATCTTACAATGCAATTGGTATACTATTGAAGTCTCAAACATTATTTTTTGGGGAAAAAAAAGTAAAGTTAATGGATCACTTTAACACTGGCCTGCTAGCCCATCCCTAGCACTGTCTGCACAGAAAGAGATGCCCCCACAGTCCCAATGAGAACAACAACTCATCAGGAGGGGGGCAAAAAAATTTGGGGGGGGGGCTACTTTTCAAGTTTACCTGCATGAAAATAACACTCTCAAATTGTTTTGCATTGAACTGTAAGCATATTTTATATATTTTTTACATTTAAAATTTAAATTTAAATATCTATGCAAATTTACGGGGGCACTTCTTGGCATTTCGGGGACTCATTTGCCCTGAGCCCCTGTCTAATTTCTGCAGCTCATTATGGAGGTGATGATGATTCTCCAATGTGGTGACACTAAAGCCCGGCGCAGACAGAGCCGACTCGACCTGATCCGACTGGTTTCTGCCTAATAAACTCAGTGTGTTTTGCCTCAGGACTCTTGGTTTTGCCAGTCAAGAGCCAGACGGAGGTCATTCGAGGCAGATTCAACATGTTGAATCGACTCCGACTGAGCGAAACTAAATATAGCCTGACTGAAAACCAGTCGGATCGGGTTGAGTTGGCTCTGTCTGCGCCGGGCTTTATAAGCACCACAAATATAACACACATTGACACTAGTAACAAAAAGAACTTACTAAAAACTGTTTTATTGTATGGAGTCGGAGACAAGCATTAGTTTTCTCACCTTTCTTGAATTTCTTGACCGATTCTGCCAACTCTCTCTTCTCCTTCTGTCGCTTTATCAGGACTTCTTGCTGGACCTAGAGAAATCAGAAACAAAAGACAACAAAAGAACAACATGTTACAAACTGAATTTCATTAACTCCCCACACATACATTCACTTCTTCACAGAAATACTCAAAGACTCAGATATGTAAACTTAATATACATATCCTTTTAAGCATCACTATAACAACTTCAAATTATCTATGGATCTTCGACTGCGCGCAGTCGAAAATGATGCCTCCGTCATTGCGCGATTTATATATATATCAAGCCCAAATTAACATACACTGAATTAATTCTGTCAATTCAATTTTGATGGTAATCTGTTTATCAGATCTTGACATATCACAATTATGAGCTATATAGTGACCTTGACCTTTGCCCTCATGACCCCAATATTTTATTAGTTTATTAGCTCCCCAAAATTCAAATTATAGGTACCAAGTTTGACGGATATTGGTCAACTGATTCTTGAGATATTTTTACAAAATGAGTCCTGTGACCTTGACCTTTGACCTCATGACCCCAAAATCGAATGACTACAAATGCTCCCTAAGATACACTCAGGTACAAAGTTGGATTGAAATCTGACATTCAGTTCTTGAGATTTCAAATTACAAGCTATTTTTACATATATATATAATGAGCCATGTGACCTTTGACCTCATGACCCAAAAATCTAATCAGTTCATTGGCTCCCCAAGATACATACATGTACCAAGTTTGGGCAGAATCTGTCAATCGGTTCTTGAGATAACGCGATCACGAGAACGGGACGTACGGACGGACGGACAACCCGAAAACATAATGCCTCCGGCAACTTTGTTACGGAGGCATAACAAAATAAAAATAATTAAAATGTAAGAAAGGCCTCGTGAATGGCATATAATCACAACCTACTGCAATAAACAGGTCCACAAACATACTTTGTTCAAATCTTTCAAAATAGTGCACATTTGGTTTAATTTTCAAAATAAATGTAGTATTTAATATGCATGTTTTTTAAATGTCCTCCAGGTATTGAAAATATAATGAGTGACAAACTTAAAAGCTTGAATGATCATAGACTCATATTAATTTCAAACCAGAAGATTTACTGAGCTTAAAATCTTTTTGGTCCCTGTTATAAAATTGATAAAATGGTACTTACCTTTTTGCCAAATTTCCTTAGTTCTCTCAGTTTCTTTGCCTTCTCAGACCTCTCCATAGACAGTTGTTTGGAAATCAGCTTCTCTCGTATCTGTAAAAAAAAAGAACACAATAAATTAACTTTTCATTTTCTCTTGTATCTAAAAAAAAAAAATGTAACATTTGCTAGAATGAACTTTTCAACTTTTCTCTATTCTGAAGTAAAAACACAAAATGCAATGCTCGAAATTAACTTTTCAGCTTCTCTCATATCTGCAATAAAACACACAATGCAATCATTCTAGAAACTTACTTTTCAACTACTTACTCGTATCTGCTATAAGGAGCAGAACATACAATGCTTGAAATTTATTTCTCAACTTCGCACACGATGCAATGCTAGATATTGTCCTTTTTACTGGTGGCCCAGTAAGGAAAATAAATTGACAATTTGGTGACTCAAAACTAGTTTTAACTTTGCTGCCCATAACAAAGAAAAAATCATTGCAATGTATGCTTAAATTAGGTTGCTCTGTTGGGCAGGTAAAATGAATTGTTGGTGGCCCGAGGCTAACTTTTGGTTTACCAGGGCCAGCATATTTCAAGCCCTACAATACATAATCGTTCAAATGAAAGAAAAACAAATCATCAAAATGGAACCAGAAATTTGAATCTATTTTTCATATTAATCTGGTATGAAATAAATTTGGTAGTCAAAACATACTTGGGTCCAGTTCTAAGAGTAAAAGGGTGTGGTCAGCAAGTTTTTTCTTCTTGTTAGAATAAGGAAGCTATGTTAAGGTATTCACTGCTCAAATGTAATGAATAACACAGTCACCACTTTAACAATTTCATTCACCTTGATTCTACCATGGTTCACTGAAATTAATAAAATATTAATTTCCCTATAAGAATCCAACATTTGTATTTTTCAATTTTATCACATGGCATAAAAGGCTAGTACTATTAACTCTTTCAGTGCAGGGCGTGCAAATGGTATTATATAGAATCTGCAATAATTCTGGCATTTTAAGAATTGACTTTATACCCTTCTCATGTGGTCATCTGACTTGGCCATCTCAGCAAAGTAATCTTCCGGTCTCTTTGTTTTGATGTCCAGGGCATGTAACTGCGGCAACGCCTCTAGGACTGCAGCCTGTGCCTGTTTGTAGCTGTAGTAACAGAACAGTTCAAAGTTGACAATTATAAATTCAAATTACAATGAAAATGTAGGAATGACTAAAATGCTAAACCCGCAGCTTAACCTGTTCTGTACTAGATTTGACAATCCCAATAGAGTTGATACAGGACCTAACAGGTTCCAGTAGGCCATTAGTTAATTATAGCCTGATATCTCCTTGATGTCAAGCTTACAGTATGTAAATCAAAATTATTATCTTTATAATTATCAACAATGCAGCTTTGGCAATTCCTTTAGAACTACAGCCAGAAATTTCAGAAATTATAAACCATTCATAAGAAAAACAAACACTAACAATCCCTCAATATATCATAAACATAAAGTAAAATGTATGCATTAAATGAAAAGTATATTTATTTGAAATTCAGACTGAGCCTCATGAAATCAAGGTCTGCATCACTTTGGTGAGGATAAGGGTAATTCTGATTTTAAAATTCAAGAATTGTTTAAGTGGTGTACCAAAGTGCAACAGGTGACGTTTCACTTACACAGTGCCCGGAGCCACTAAAAATAAGCTCCGGGCCACCATACTTCATTGATCCTAAATTCTACTGGCCCGTTCAGGCAACCAAATCTAACAGAATTTGTTATGTTTTTCTTTGTTTGGGGCCACCAGATTTAGGTTTCGGGCCACTCAAAGTTGAACAATCTTGTTTTTACTTGCCCAACTGGGCCACAAGGCAAAAAGGTTAATTTCTAGCATTGACTTACATCATCAATTCACGCTTGAAGTCATTGTGGACCCCATCCTCCTCGTCCTCCTTCTTTCCGTCTTTCCCTTGAGAGTCTTCTTCAGTCTTGATGGGACCACATGTGATGTCCAGCCTCTCAATCCAGGGAAGGTCCTTCTTGATGTCTGCAAGTTTATTCTTTAGCCCCTCCTGCAAATGCAAAGTAGTTGGTCGAGTTGATCAGAAAAATATTATCAAAGATATTTCTCATGGAATTATGATTGTTTGATCGAATAGTTACCAGCATAATATGGGGGAGTCATAAGTTTCAACTTTCAATCCAGGCAAGATCCTTGAACCTGATGTCTGCAAGTTTATTCCTTAGTCCTTCCTTCAAAAATTGATGTACTTGGCCAACTTGGCCTAGTAAACTAGCAAATATTTGCAAACAAATTTCTCATGGAATTATGATTGTTTGCTTAGTTACTAGCATAATATTACAGGTGAGTAAACAAGTACATTGATGAGTAAATTATACATTTGTTTTTTATTGCTTTCATTGTACTTGTAGGTGAAAAAAGGGAAGCTAGCAAGTAAGATTTAGTTTGAAACTCAACATTTACCAGATCTATATGTTTAACTAAAATATCCTGCTAACAGGATGGGCCAAAGCCCTGTACCTCTTGCACTTGTACGTTGTAGATAACTTCTTCATCTTCTTAGATAATCTTCGAAGGGCTTTGGAGTTTAGAGTGTACCTCAAAGATGAAGTTTGAATTTTCTATTGCAGTGCTCCTGAAGTCACTTGTTCAGTTTTAATCTTGGTATATCAAGCATCCTCTCAAATCATGGACTCCAGTCAGAGTATTTTGGGGTCTTGACTCTTGAATGGCTTTTAAAATCTCCAATATCATTATCTGGCGTTCTCTACCAACACGTGCCCACGACTACCAAAGCGTGCCCTTTACTTGGCATGCATGACTAAAAGAACCGATGTTCTATACAAATTGTAAAGAGCATCATTTCTTTTCGTCATGCATGCCATGTCATGGGCACGTGTTGGTAGAGAATGCCTTATTATCTCAACTCATTTAACTAAGTGTGACATCATTCTGGCAAAACTATACTGTAGTAGGCTAGCAGAATTTTGGTCGCTAACTTCAACCCTAGAACCTTAACTCTAACCCTAACCCTAAATTTGGTGGCTATAGGTCAGATTTAGTGGCTATAGGTCAGAATTAGTGGCTATGGTTAGATTTAGTGGCTATAAGTTAGATTTATTGGGCAGTACAAAAATTGAAGTTAGCAACCAAAATTCTGCTAGCCTACTAAAGTATAGTTTTGCCAACATTCTTTACATGTATCTCACCTCATCATTCTTGTATACTTTCTTCGCCTTTGCCTCAACATTCAGACCTGGCTTGATGTCTCCTCTGGCGAAGGCTGCTTGCAACTAAAAGAGGGAATGATACAGAATTAGAAAGATGGGGATGATAAAATGAATAACAAATTTGATAGCTTAATACAGATGGTAGTGCGAACTATCCATCCCTTTTGGATTAAATAATGGCTCTATTTTCAAGCAGTTTACGCTCTGGTTGAATTGTGTCCCTGAATCTGCATAATTAGGCTGATGTGGTCACCAATGCCTCACCACTCCAGCAAGAAATGTTTGCAGAATTTGTCTCTACAAAGTTCAAACAGAAGACATTTCGGATGACAAACATTTGGCTTTATTATTTCAATCCATTGCTTAGCCTCCCAAGGCGAATGTGTCATCGATAAGACTAATAATGTAGTACTAGTAATGATATGGCTCGACACTCGCACTGGCCTGCTGGCCCTGGGCCAGTGAAATTGCACTTCGGGCCAGCAAAAATGTATAAAAGTCATATTTTGGTGGCCCGATCGGGCAAGCAGATTTTCAACCCGACATTGAACAAATTAGAAAAATCTTGTTTTCTTCCATGTCATCACGGTCATGCTTCATCTATAATCACAGGTAAGGCTGTTGACGAGTCACGGGTACCCGGGTCCCGCCGAAAAATGTCGAGTCCCTGGCGCAAAAGTCGATATGTTCATTCAAGTGACAAAAAGTGAGCGCATTTATGACGATAAATCATCTTCTAAAATACAGCAAATTCGTAAATAAATTATAGTTTTAGCATTTCTGACATGATTTTAACGGAATTATGGCAACAAACTGTTCAAATTTACCTTGATTACGACATTTCTGATGGGAATAGGACATTAATGATCTTGGTGACCGATCATATCTTCAACACACTTCACTGAACATGATTGTCATCGCGCCACTATTTTGGGCTATTATCTACCAACAAGCGATTATCATTTAGTAGATCTAATAAATCGACGACTCCCAATACAATTTCATGATATATTCGTAGTACATAGTTCAGGCAAAGCAGCGAAAACCAGACACACGTGTTGCGGTTTTTGGTTTGCGAAACCGCGGTTTTTCGCTGCTTCGCCTGAACTACGTAATACGAATGGAACATACAATTTTATTGGGAGTCATCCATTTATTAGATCTACTAAATGATAATCGCTTGTTGGTAGATAATAGCCCGCAACCTTCTCGCCAGTGTATAAAACACTTGGCGGCGCCGCCAAGCGTATGAGTTGGTAGAGTTTCCCGCGCCAAGCGCAAACTTCCCCCGCCAAGTGTGCCGCCAAGCGCAATATTCAGCGCCAAGCGCCTGAAGTAAATTGCAAATAAATCATGTTTATACAAACAGTTTCTCATGCTAAATGTTACGGAAATGTTTTCACCGCATGAAAGACTTTCTCATCATATTTTCTGCGGCGATTTCCCATTGATATGCGATCCCTATGCGATTTCCCTGCGCGCGCGGTCGTCGCGAGTATCTCAGAAACGAACCTCAAGACTCCCAGTCACACGTCGGAAAGCGTTCGGAAGCGGGCCAGGCGGCGCGGCGGGCTGCCCCGCGCCAGGCCGCTATGCGAAGAGGTGCTCTAGCTCTGATCGCGGAGCACCGTGCACGCACGTGGCCGGTTTGTTATTATTGTACGATCGACAATAGCATTTTGTTTTCGCGTATTATGATCAGAGAAAATCATATATATGATTTTCCCGCGATCATAACACGCTACTACATGTTTTGATAATAATCTAACATGTTTTATTTCATATTTGCTTTCATTTACAGACAGTCAGACACTGAGAAAGGGATCGTCCAAATAGAGCTGAAGACGGACGCACAACATGAGACGGATCATGCTGGGCATGAGATAATAAGCAAATAATTACCGTTGGTGAAGGTGATGGGACAAACTATCACGTCCGAGGCGATCTGGATGTAGCTATCTTTCCGAAGCGAAGCTGAGGAAAGATAGCGTATACATTCAGATCGCCGAGGAAGTGATAGTTTGCCATCGCCTGAAACCAAAAGGTGATTATTTGCTTTATATTCCTCATCTTCTAGATCTTCTAGATCTAGTACTAGTCTACTTTTACTGTGTTACTAGGTTTGATCTACTTACCAATATGTTATTCCATGACAATTCCATAACAGTTCAACATGCAAATTCTTTTCACCCCTGTTCGCACAATTGGTCATAATGTCGATGAAATTGAAAACTTTACGTTGTAGTCCACAAGGAGAGTCCTGGACCTGGTCTATAGACTAGACTGTCTTGAATCGTGTTCATGCCGGTTTCACTGACAGGCCGTTTTACATTGGCTTTCCCCTCTTCCTTGAGTTTCCGAAGAACAGTTTTGAACACTCGACCAGGTTTCGCAAAGTTGGTATCCTTGATAATGTCTATGTCTCGCAAATTCAAAAAATGTCTCTGCAGACCACATACCTCAAAGCTTGTAGAGATTTCTTACTGTATGACTCACCATTTCGCGATTTCACACCAGCATACAATCTCCCCAACACTTGGTCTAGCGATTTCAAGTCCATGTCAGACAGTTTGTCAAAATGTATGATTCCCGCATCGCAATAATCTTGGAACACTTTCAGGCTGAACTTAAGTTGTCGCTTTGTATTTTTACTTTCACTCTCCAGTAAAAACGTGTCCATTTCATCCTCATCCAAAAGCTCAAACCTTATGTTTGTGGCCGCCATTTTAGTAGAGTACACAGAACGAGTATGCAAACAGTGTATGTACGATACTACAACAGGGGCGTCGATCTGTTCGGAAAACACAATGCAATTGTTCACAAACAATGCTCGCCCCGGCCAATGCATTGTGTTTTCCGAACAGCTGATCGACGCCTCTGATGTACAGTGCATAGTGTATGCAGTGTACTACACGTATACCGTATGCACAACGAATACAATTAAATTTGTAATTCGCGCGCATAGAGTTATCGCGCCACTTATTGGTATTCAATTCAATGCAACCGCGGAGTGTAGATAGTACTTTTTATCTAGTGAGTGCAACGCACTTTCACCCAAGATATCTACAGAGTGTAACGATGGGCGAAACTATATTTCATCACGTGATTAACTTTTGACCAATCGTAGAGCAAGATTCTTAGTATGTGGAATATAATTATATTTATAAGACAAAGGGATTATAGATAGTTAAAGTCATAACCAATTAAGGGGAATAAACAATGAGGGCATTTTGGTCCGACTTGAGCGATTATAAGGAAACGTTAATTGGCTGTATAAGCTGTAAAATAATACCTAGACATGATCAACAGTTAGAACTTAGATTCGGATATAAATGGAAAATAAATTGATAGAGAAAAAAGGGACAAACGGCATCAGATAACGGCCCGGGGAAAACAAACATGCAGAAAGAAAGGTTTAAGTTACAAACTTTCATAGGATAGCTGATAATTTGTTTGCACAAAGATTAATCATTGGACTGAGGACGATCATGCCATGATGGGATAAGGATGAGGAAATAATAATGAAGATGGTGTGAGCATGACGATCTCGGGCATGTATGATTATGATATCGGAAATGATGAACGGATGATCAAGATGAGGATGACGGTGATGATTATGACATGAATGATGAACGGACGAGGATGATGAAATGATAATGAAGATGATGAGCATGACGGTGGGGATGCATGATTATATCGGAAATGATGAACTGATGAATGTGATGGTAATTATGAAATGTGATGATCAAGATGAGGATGACTGTGATTATGACATAAAGGATGATGGTGCATGATCGGTGATCACTATATTATTGTAAAGCGCTTAGAGAAGATTATCAATCATTATTAGGCGCTATATAAGTCGAATATATTATAAATTCCTACTGAAGAAAATTATCAGTGATGGTATACAAGGCCCGGTGTTTCTCCTTGGCGAATTATGAAAATATATCCCGACTGATGGTCGTCAGACGGACCGACACGAGACATTAAGATGGAGAGAGGCGAAGCCAAGGAAATAATATGTCGAACTGAGGCAGAGGCAATACCGCGATTACAGTACAAAATGTAAGTAGTGAGATTAGCTTGAATTGTTACTTTATGGGTGTTACGGGTTGGTCCTCGATACAATTCGAGTTTGACCCCCAATTTATATTTATTAAAAAAAGGAATGGTGTGTAAATAAAATAAGTACGTGTCCCCATTGAATAATGTGCGTGCGCCCACCCCCCCCCCCCCCCCCCCCCCTACCCCACCCACCCCATACCCAGACCAAGAGTAATACGCTGTCAGAAGCAGTATAGTAAATTCTAAAACCCTATTCAACCCAGCCCGTACGCAAAGTATAGTTTCTCATGAATTTTTAAATACAAATATCAGAACTATCGCAACCTCGCCGTCAAGTCCATGATCAATATTAAATTATTTTCCAATAAACTACTTTCAAATCTCCAGAAAGACAGCCAAAGATAAATTTTGCGTCATTTTAACAGTGAGATACACGTTCAAATTGTGACTGTAAGTTCATTGCATTGGCTTTCGTGTGTGCAGCTGCATGCTGCAAACAGTCCATGATTAGAACGTTGAAACGACGTAAAATACCATTTGTGTTTTCTTTCGAAGCATGCAAGTAGTCTATTCGAGGTAAAGGTAATTTAATATCAAACATGAACTTACCAACAATGATTCGGCGATCAAAATATCTTACAAGTTTTACGTGACATTATTTACGGTGATAGTATAATAATCACGACTCGATCTCTGTGTGTACGGCCAGCTGTACGGTACCTTGTACATACATGCAACATGTACGTTCCCGGTCCCGCCGCGCCCGCCCTAGCTAGCTATTTAGCAATTCAACTTCAACTTGCCTTACGATGTTATTGTTATTTAGCTTTCAAAATCCACCACGTGGCGCGCGTGTGTTGTGTGATCACATCGCGGCATAGATTCAAATATTGCTTTCCCATAGTTCATAGACTTGTTTGGGGCTTGTAATTTGTCTGATAATTTATAATAATATGTACATAAAGCAGATTAATAGCAGATTACCTACCTGACAGACTTACCTTAGACTTTTTGGTACGTGAGCGCCGTGGAGTTTTAATTATGCCGACATTCCCAAATCCCGATCGATGTAGTCATACTTGCACCATCACTTTCGTCTTGTCATGGTTTTATAGTCGTTTCAACACAATCATTATCAAGTTCACATACTCATTCATCACCAAGTCATACCAAGTAATCGTTTATTTTTCATTATTTATTATCAGTTGATTTTTTTGTACATCATCACATACTAAAGAAAAATCATCTCCAAGTTATTATTTTAAATATGACTATCAAATTATCAGTAAAACTGGGGTAAAACTATCATAAAATAGCCGAGCCATCATTTGAAATACTAAAGTAAAATGGTAAGTATTAATGATTAAACATCACAATCAAAATCATCGCTAGTCGGCAGGGCAGTCGCACATGAAACTAAATCATACTCATACCAGGACCGTCAACAAATTAATTATTAAAAGAAGATGACTAAAACAACAGGGATAGACAAATTATGATAAAGCATTAACTGCATTTTTTGTTCAAGCCCGAATGTCTGTAGAAGCTGAACGGTTTCCGATGATTTGAAGGAGCCTTGCAACAAAATGGATGTGGTACTCTTACTGACTCGGACCGTCTGTCATCTTCCTAAAAAGGAAAGAAAAAAAACATGTTATGATTATGTTGATAGTTATATTTTGAGGCCATTATTATGACAATGACATCAACGCACAACTGTCCCGAGTAAAGTTTATGTACTAGCTTCCCCGAATTATACAGCTTGCTGGCGACTATATAGAAAAATCTAATGTTTTCATGTCCTTTTCTACATTGTATTTCACTGTCGGCCGACAGTAAAATACTGCATTTTAATGTAAAAGAGGACACAAAAACGATGGAATTGTCTGGAGTCTAGCTGGCGATCTAAACCGCCCGTTTCAAACTGAAACGTTGCATGCACGCTCGCGGCGTCAGCTCCGACGACTGGGTCTTTTTTCTATCTGCATGCACGTGGGAATTGATCGAGTTACTTGCTGTTTTAGTACCCAAATGAGGTCAAAATTCTCTCCAAAAGATGGTCTAGTTTTGAGTTTTCGCGCTACGCGCGGGAGGGGGGCACATCCCCCCTCCCGGCCCTCCCGCCTGCGCACGCTTCGCGTGCGCGATCGGCGCTATTGCGCCGATAAGAGCTCCGCCAAGCGCAATTTTTCCGATCTATAAATTTTTGATTTTGCGCCAAGCGTAAATTTTTTTCTGGCGAGAAGGCTGATAGCCCAAAATAGTGGCGCGATGACAATCATATTCAGTGAAGTGTGTTGAAGATACGATCGGTCACTGAGATCATTAATGTCCTATTCTCGTCAGAAATGTCGTAATCAAAGTAAATTTGAACATCATGTTAACATAATTCCGTTAAAATCATATCAGAAATGCTAAAAATATAATTCATTTACAATTTTGCTGTATTTTAGAAGATGATTTATTGTCATAAATGCGCTTAATTTTTGTCACTCGAATGAACATTTTCCCAGCGGCGTGACATGCCGATAGCGAAATCAACAAATGGGTAAATTTCGGGTACCCGGGACTCGCCCGAAAAATTATCGCGAGTCATAAACAATTTTTGTTGGCCGATTTCTTCCTAAATTTACCAGTAAATGCAAAAAAGCTTTCGTTTATGTGATCCCTAAGTCATATACTTTGATAATAATTACCGACTTTGTTGTTTTGAAGATTGCAAAATATAGAAAAAAACAGATTATTTCCCGTCTGTTTTCATTACCGATGCATCCTAACACAACGTTCAACTGATGAACGGTACAGTTACAGTGTATGAATAGGCAGTATGGTAATCTCCTGTGTATTACTATATATTGCGCGTAAATGGTCCACCTGAGCACTGAGTGGACCATATACTTTGTAGATGTGTGACTTGCAGGGGTGCAGAAAAGGGGAAAACGGCTTCACACATTCACATCATTTTGAATTTGAGTATTGATGTGTTAAATTTAGTATTGACATTACATTTTCAATTAAATTGATCATTTTGCATTTTGGGTACACTGAAAATGGCCATAAGTAATTCAGAGTATAGATCTATGCAATAAATACCACACAAAATTAGTAAATGAAAATATTTTTACTGATTTGTCTTCATTCAAATTGAACTTCAAATAACTGACATAAAATATTATACGTGGGACTGAAGGAGCTACAATAACATGAAAACATAATGGAATATATTTGTGCTTAAGTCCCTTCAAAGTTGTTTAAATCGATACTAAATGAATAAAAAAATGTCATGTATACCTCTTCGTCTGAATCCATGTTTTCATCGTCGAATTCATCACTGTTTTCCTCCAAATTCGTCATTTTAAGTACGTAAAACAGAATTCCACAAACGCAGGCTAGTCTTCGCCACACGTGGAGATCAGCAAGTTCGGCCCAAGGTTTATTCGCTCCTAGTGATATGCGCTAGCATTGGCTTTGCATTTTCGATCCGTATAGTTCGGTCTTGAAGGCAGCAGACATAAACATCGTTATAAACTTTCACTGTTTTCACATTTATATTTTGATTTCCAATGACATGAATAATCATCAAAAGAAATAATCATTTCCTAGCTCCGAGTTTTGAAGTTTGGATTATATTCAAGATTCAACCTATATATATTATAGGCCTATAGGGTCTAAACAGTAGCCGAGGGTAGCAGAGCAATACTTGAGTATTGGTACTTCCCGAGAAGAAACAAAATTGTGAGGGTTTTGGTTCGTTTTAATACCATTTGAAAGTTCATTGAATAAGACATGTGAAATGAGCATCATTCCCATTCAAATGCTTTCATAGTTGTAAAATTTGATTTCAAAATATTTGATTTATATAATATCGTCTAGCCAGACAATATTAATACATAAAACGCTTATACACTTCTTTCAAAAAGTTTCAAAAAAGGTTTTTAAATAGTTGTTGATGATATCTCTATTTAATTATCATTTTAACTAAACATCACACGCACAATTTTGTATGTAAAATGGTTTCAACCAATGAGTTTAAAAGAGCGCCCTCTTGAGTTGTAACGGCTCTTTTTGAATGATAACATGCTTTTTACTTAGTCGTTTGTAATTGTGTATACCTTTCGAGCATGGTGGAGTTATAACTATTAGTTTGTAATGAAATAGTGCAGGTTTCGGTTACTAAAATTCAGTTTGACCAAAACTCAACACTTGAGTATTGGTACTTCACTACTTCCCGAACATAATTATGCCCCTTGACACTAAATTGGTTGGTTTTAATTCCATTTGAAAGTTCCTTGAATAAAACATGTACAATGAGAATCATTCACTGTCAAATGCTCTCATAGTTGAACAATTCTATTTCAAGATATTTTATTTATAAGTCTACCGGCCGGGGGACATTTTGACTTTTTAGAAAAATACAAGAAATGCGTATAGACTAGGCTACTTAAACAAAAAATCTAAATAGGTTTTTAAATAGTTGTTGATGATATCTCTATTTAATTATCATTTTAACTAAACATCACACGCACATTTTTGTATGTAAAATGGTTTCAACCAATGAGTTTAAAAGAGCGCCCTCTTGAGTTGTAACGACTCTTTTTGAATGATAACATGCTTTTTACTTAGTCGTTTGTAATTGTGTATACCTTTCGAGCATGGTGGAGTTATAACTATTAGTTTGTAATGAAATAGTGCAGGTTTCGGTTACTAAAATTCAGTTTGACCAAAACTCAACACTTGAGTATTGGTACTTCACTACTTCCCGAACATAATTATGCCCCTTGACACTAAATTGGTTGGTTTTAATTCCATTTGAAAGTTCCTTGAATAAAACATGTACAATGAGAATCATTCACTTTCAAATGCTCTCATAGTTGAACAATTTTATTTCAAGATATTTTATTTATAAGTCTACCGGCCGGGGGACATTTTGACTTTGTAGAAAAATACAAGAAATGTGTAAAGACTAGGCTACTTAAACAAAAAATCTAAATAGGTTTTTAAATAGTTGTTAATGATATCTCTATTGAATCATTATTTTAACAAAACATCAAATGCACTATTTTGTATGAAAAAATGGCGAAAACCAATGAGTTTTTAGAGAGCGCCCTCTTGAGTCATAACGGCTCTTTAAAAAAAATGATAACAGGTTTTTACTTAGTCGTTTGTAATTGTGTATACCTTTCGAGCTTGGTGGAGTTATAACTATTAGTTTGTACCGTAATGATGCAGATTTTAGTTACTAAAGTTAAAGGGGACCACCAGGCAAAGGACAACACATTATTATATGTTTTGGTACCGTTTTGTGATATCAAATAGATACCCAACATTTTGCAAAGGGTTGTGTAATTCATAAACAAAGCAATTCATTTCCACCACTTACGGAACCACTGCTATTTCCTGGTTCCATACGGGCCAACCATTTGCGAGTGCGCCAATGCTTTCACGCGTACGTCAATAGGGATGATTCATTCGCTCTGCACAGTGCGCTCTGGCTCTGCACGCATATAGTCTACGCAATTCAGACCGCATGAACGCATGGTTGAGAATGGTGATGCGTTTTCCAATTATATATTTTTTTCTGAAAACATATTTTTGTGAACTTGTTGAAGGAATGGAATACTGAAGATGGTATACCTTTCTATAATAAGAATATTATTTTTGGGTGGTGGTACCCTTTAAGTTTGACCAATACTCAACTATCCCTTTAAAGGGACAGTCCCTCTTTTACAAAACGTCTGAACAGTTTCCAGTTGATGGATGAGGATGAATGTAACACACACAAACAAAAATCAGATCGAACAGCCCTGTAATTTGGATTCGACGAATGAAAAACGAATGCGTCCCTCCATCAAACTATATATCGGTCAATAAAAGATAATATTACAATAATATTGTACTTATTCTTGTAAAGGTATTGTGAAGCCGACATTTGTAAAGGTATGTCACGAAAAAAAATCTCAAAAATTAAGAACATGTAGTCAGTTTAAGCGAGGTTTGGTTATTTTGTATAGTATTCGGTCATTATGTGCGCGGGTCACGTAGGGGTCACGCATATAGAGTTGTGGTACTCCGTGGAATCCGTGTACGAACTTCCTCATTGGGTGAATATACGTATAGTGCACAATTAACCGTTGGACGATGGTTTATTTTTAGCTCTATAACTCCACGAAAAAGAGATTTCAAGCCCTAATTTGTTCAGGCATGCTATGAAATGACATTTTCTTTCATATAAGACTTTTGAAATTCGGCTTGCAAAAGAGGGGCTAGAGAGGGCGCTGCACATCACAATTTTTTTGTGAGGTAATGAAAAACTGAGTGTCGAATTTGAGAGAACATGCAATTTTAATGGCAGAATAAACTTTATTTGGTCAAAATCGACCCAGAAACGGCTGAAATATCAATAAATATATCTGATCTTATAATTATTTGGGGCCCAAATAATTAGATGATTTTTTCAAAAAATTAAAAAAATGCTTCCACTTTTTCAAAAATTTAAAAAAGCGTTTTTTAAATAGTTGTTGATGATCCCTCTATTTAATCATTATTTCAATAAAACATCACATTCATAATTTTGTATAAAAAATTGTTGAAACCAATGCCTCTTAAGAAAGCGCCCTCTTGTGTTTTAATGGCTCTATTTGAATGATAACGGGCTTTTTACTTAGTCGTTTGTAATTTTGTATACCTTTCGAGCATGGTGGAGTTATAACTATTAGTTTATAATGTTACTGTCCAGGTTTGGTTACTAAAGTTCAGCCTTACCAAAACTGTACTATACGATCTAGTAGAAACTAAACCCTGCCTGATGGTCACTTTTCGGGGAAACCCTGTCATTTCAGGATAGTATAAAGTATGAAGAACAAAGTTACTCAAAGACTTGGGAGGGGGGGGGGGGGGGTGCATGGGGCGAGGCATGCAAACCTAACGTATTTCGAGTATAAAGAACTTTTTACCTTTATGTTTATTTATTGTTTTAGTGTAAATTTTGGGGCACATGCCCACGTGCTCTGTCATACGCAATTATTAAACTCATCTGGCCGGTGTCCCGCCAGCCCGAGGTCTCTCTTATAAAGGAGTGGTCACATTGGACACGACTCCCCACGACTAGACCCACGAATGCAGTACGCATTGGTAGTAAATCTATGGCAAGCCGTTTTAACATTTATTCCTATTTCTTGATATCAATAATTGAATTATTAAAAACAGTTTATTTCTTGATATCAAGTATTACCAATACAGAAAAGTATTTTTTGATATCAAGAATGCATTTTTTGATATCAAGAATGCATTTCTTGATATCAAGAATGCATTTCTTGATATCAAGAATTCGATTTCTTGATATCAAGAATTGAATTCTTGATATCAAGAAATAGGAAGAAATGTCAAAAACGGCTTGCCATAGATTTGTACCAATGCGTACTGCATTCGTGGGTCTAGTCGTGGGGAGTCGTGTCCAATGTGACCACTCCTTTACTCATACAGAATTACAAGATTATGCGGCATCGAAGGATAATGCAAAAACTAAACCGACAAAACCCACTTAGAATGTTGGCACTTCTCACAATAGAAACACTAGGGAACATACTACGAATTTCTTTCGTTATAAAGATATTTACGACTGGAGTGTTCGGAATGTTCAACTGTATACAAGTTAGTACCTATAATGTTAATGCTTTGTAGTATAGTTCCCATTTCTGTTCAATTGATACTATGATTGAATGTTGCCTTTTGCAGTGCCTTGAATCATGGACCTACTATACCCCTCTAATTAAGGCAGTAATGAGACTTTTTAATTAAATTTGCTTTCCATAAAATGTCTGTATAGAATTAATGTGTATCAACACTTTGTTCGAGTTTGTACTAACAATGGGTCAAACAAGGTGTACACATTGTTAGAGGTGTGGTGGAAGGGGCCCGTATTTGGACAATAGAGTACAGAAGCTATGACGTCATAACATTCTATTTTTAGAATTTCTCAATTTGAACTGCATTTTCCGAAAGAGCATCAAAAATAACGTCAAAATGTCGAAAATCAATTGAATATGTAAAGTTTTGGCTGAAATATGCCCATCCGAATGATTTTTGTTTTCCAATAGGCAATCAGTGTTATAGTTATAACACTGATTGCCCATTGAAGTAAAATTCATTCGGATGGGCATATGGTATCTCAGCCAATACATATTCAATTGATTTTCGACATTTGGACATTATTGTTGATGCTCTTTCGGAAAATGAAGTTCAAATTTGAAAATTCTAAAAAATAGATTTTGATGACGTCACACTTCACCACTCTATATTGGCTAATTACTTATTTGGAGCAAAAACATCTCATTTTAGGCAGACAAGTGGGCAAAGACCCTTTTTATTGTCGGATGATAAACGGGAAGGCGAAATGGTGTACACACAAGATTAGATCCAACATGTATTGTACCTTTTTGTATTAACCAAGTATTGTACACTAATAATAGTAATTAGCAGAATCGCGCCTTCCAATATCACAAAACAGGTTAAGCCAACAGAATATGTAATCCATTAATCAGTTGATTAGATTGCAAATTGCTCATAACAATCAATGATTAGCTAACGGCCGTTGTTTGGGTAACATGTTCCTCATTACTGAACATAGGCATGATCACGCCACCTCAGATAATTCCTCGTTCAGCATGTTTTAATTTAGACCGAAAAATCAGTCTACCTTCCCAGGGTTAGGCTAGGTACACTGAGAATGTACGTGTCTTGTTTCATTTTACACTATCTTATTCCAGGGGCGTCGATCCGTTTTTGCGATTGGGGGGGCGAAATTTGAAAAATTTTCCAGAGTGACCATTGAGAGAGCTAAAAGCCCTACATTGGCATGCCCGGAAGTTTTATTATGCGCTCATTGAAAGTGTCTTGATGGCTCGAAGACCTGACTTATGGGGGCACCCGTATTTGGGGACAATAATGGGGGTCCAGGGGGCGGAGCCCCCGGAAGCTTTTAGATTTCAGACATTTGCAACTCCTATCATGGGTGTTAAAATTGTATAAAATAGTGAACCTGCTCGTAACGTACTTTTAAAGGGCATATAGCGAGGGAAAGATTGAGCCTTGCATGAGATGGATCCACGTGATCCTGTATACTATAGAGCCATCGATATAGTCAAGGGCATTGAGCTCCCATGAAACTAAGCAAGGGCGTAAAACAACTTCTCAAAAGTGGAGGGGAGACATTGCGAGGAAGCGGAGCGACCGAGCGGGGGAGGGTGTGGGAGGGGGTGTCCCCCTCCCACAGTAGAGAGCTTTTGTATTTTTGGGCGTGAAATTGTGCGATTGGGTGCACACCTGAGACAGAAAATTAGTGTGGAACCAAACATACATAATGACAAAGGGAGGGGGACAATCTCTTCCACTTTCAAATGTGGGGGGACATGATATTCCAATTTGATTTGCGTTCAGCGCATATGGACCGAATTGACTGAAAGATACATTATTTCAGATTATTTTATTTTCTATAGATGAGGGTTTAATAAACTTCGTTTGTGGTGTGCGTTTGAGAAGTTACACTGCCCAACACATTTCGAAAGGTGAGTTCCCGCAACCGAAATGAAAGTTGCAATATGAGAAACTGTATGCGCGCGAAGCGCGCGGCCAAAAATGAGATTTACAGTTCTTATCAACCTAAAAAAACCCAGCTATTTTGAAGATTAATTATTGATAAATGTGTCTTTCCCCTCTTTGGCATTATATCACTCGATTTTTTCTTCCTCATTTTCGGAATTATTGGGGGGGCGAAATGATATGTTCGCCCCCCCAATATTTTCATTGGGGGGGCGACCGCCCCCCCTGCCCCCCCAGGATCGACGCCCCTGTCTTATTCCCTCTGACGTCATAATATAAAAGGACCCCTCCAGAACGAGATGGATTTTCTCTCTAGTTTTAATTGTGACATGCATTTATTCGACGGCAGTCAAAATACATGACCAAGTACACATATGATAATGGAACGAGTGGCTACTATACGGTAGACAGGGTCCCTCTACAGACAAGTTCCCTAAAATTGTTTTTCTGTTTTTTCTGCAATTGATCACTTTTGGTGGCCACTATACTGGCAGGTTGGCTGCTATAGACAGGTGGCCGCAATAATATGTTGGATTGTATTCGGCAAGATTCCAGAAATTCTTTGAGCCTTACATCTACGCAACCAAAATGCTTCAACCTGCGTGCTATGTAAAGAATGTATGTTTGACCAGGGTGAGCCACGGCTGCAGAAAGAGGGGGGGGGGGGGGCAAAGGGGTGGAAGGGAGTCAGGGAGTTGCACCATCGCCCCATCCCCTAATACGCTGGAATACTCATTATGCTATCAAAGCAATGGGGATACGGTACCATACCTACCGTAGAGATATGTACCAAATTGCTTCTATATAATTATAACCCCTTTTTAAATTATTGGTTATCAGATGTCTAAATTACATATAATTCCCAGTCAGGGGCGTAACGTAAACGTTATTGGGTGCGCTGAATAATTTGATAAAAACAATACAAATAATTATGTTAAACATTCTTTATAACAATTAATAATAGACATATAATTAGTGTGATCCCATTTAGTCAAACCAGGCTACGCCGCTGGTTCCGGTCTTTACAAAAATCAGTGTTTTTAGAATCATTCACCAAATCGATCAAAGTTCTTGCTATAATTGTATCCTCTATAGTTGAGTATTGGTCAAACATAACTTTATTAACCAAAACCTGAATCATTAAAGTACAAACTAATAGTTATAACTCCATCATGCTCGAAAGATATACACAATTACAAACGACCAAGTAAAAACCCTGTTATCATTTTAAAAAAGAGCCGTTACAACTCAAGAGGGCGCTCTCTAAAAAACTCATTGGTTTTAGCCATTTTTCCGTACCAAATTGTGCATTTAATGTGTTGTTAAAATAATGATTCAATAGAGAAATCAACAACTAATTAAAAACCTATTTATATTTTTTTTCAAAGTAGTCTATAAGCATTTTTTTGTATTTTTCTAAAAAGTCAAAATGTCCCCCCGCCGGTAGACTTAGGAATAAAATATCTTGAAATCAATTTTTTCAAATATGAGAGCATTTGAATGGGAATGATTCTCATTTTACATGTTTTATTCAAGGAACTTTCAAATGGAATAAAAACCAACCAATTTAGTGTCAAGGGGCATTTCGGGAATGTCCATTACTCAAGTGTACATTTAAGCTTTACCCTGTAAGGATCAAATTATGATCTTCTAGTATACCTTTTAATGTTTGTTGTACCATGTTAGTGCACATATTGGATATATTTTGTTCATGTATACCTATACGATATCGTATTTTAAACTGTATTAATTTTGATCAAAATCGGTTCAGAAACAGCTGAAATATTAATAAATATATCCGATCAGAATAAATATTCGATGAGCTTTATTACACTTTTCAAACATTTACAAAAGATGTTTTTGAATAGTTGTTGCTGATTTCTCTATTTAATTATTATTTTAACAAAGATCACATGTACAATTTGTTTCATTAAAAATTATTGAAACCGATGAGTTTTTAGAGAGCGCCCTCTTGATCGGCTCTTTTTGAATGATAACAGGCTTAAATTTGTACTTAGTCGTTTGTAATATTGTGTTATACCTTTCGAGCATGGTGGAGTTTATTTATAACTATTAGTTTGTAATGTAATGGTGAAGGTGACAAAAACTGTACTCTCCATACCAATACTCAACTTTCTTTAAGCAGTAATTATGTTTGTGAAAGGGTAAATTAAATGGGAGGGGGTAGGGTGCAATCAATAATCTGTTCACTACGAGATCATCCTCGATATTGTGCAAAATAGATTAAAGGGGTAGTTCAGTTTTGGTATAGAGGGCGCTGCATGAAATAATTTGTTTGTGAGATAATACAAAAACTGAGTGTAAAATTTGAAAGAGCATACAATTTTAATGACAGAATAAACTTTATTTTTTCAAAATCGGTTCAGAAACGGCTACAATATCAATAAATATATCCTATCGGAATAAATCTGGGACCCAGATTTATTCGATGATTTAATTTTGTTTTGTTATGCTTACACTTTTTCAAAAATGTTCAAAAGAGGTTTTGAAATAGTTGTTGATGATCTCTCTATCTAATCATTATTTCAACAAAACATCACATGCATAATTTTGTATGAACAGTGCTTGAAAACCAATGCTTTTTTAGATAGCGCCCTCTTGTGTTTTTAATGGCTCTTTAAAAAAAAATTATAACATGCTTTTTACTTAGTCGTTTGTAATTGTATATACCTTTCGAGCATGGTGGAGTTATAACTATTAGTTTGTAATGTTATTGTGCAGGGTTTGGTCACTAAAGCTCAGCCTTGCCAAAACCAGAGAGTTGGGAAGACTCTTCCCATGCACCTCTATGTCAAAACTGTACACTACCCCTTTATCATTAACATTTCTCCTAGGCCATTATTCGTTTTATTTTTCATATATCATACTAATATTTCACTCGTGCCAAAATTAATCTGTTTGACAGTTGTTTCTCTGACTATTCTCCGAAACTGCATGGATCGATTCGACCGTCCTGCTATGTATGATATGTATAATTAATGACCGTTTTCCTCGTGTCAGTGGTGTCAACCAGACCATTTAAACAACATATTTGTGTGAGGATCGGACCTTCAGATGTTAGCAGCTGGCACTGCACTATAGACAGGCATGCCAGTCTCCAGCCATTAAAGGGATAGTTCTGGTAAACTGAATGCTAGGAACTAAAACTTAAACGTGATCATTACAAGCTAATAATTACAACTCGAAGATGCATAAGTCACAGGTAATATAGAAAAACATATACATTGGTATAAGGTTGAAGGCTGTTTTCGCAACAACAAAAAACAGCCATTAACACAAGAGGTCGCCTTTTTCTTTCTTTCTTTTTTTTTTTTTTTTTGCAAATGAACGTTTCAACCAATTCTTATAAAAAAATTGTCATTGTGATGCTTGGTAAAAAATAATGATTCAATAAAGAGATAATCAAAACAATTTAAAAGCCACTGTGCATGGTTTATCTAGAACGACAATGGGTGATTTCAAGTATGGTGTTGGGGTGAGTGTTAGTGTTGAGGATGAAAAACTGCCTCTAATCTGAGCTAAACACCAGCTTCCAGATTAAGAGGAGGTCACGAACTTTTTAATCGTGATGACCTTGAGTAGTAATCGATCACAGTATCGCTAGTGTTTGTCAACACCAGAGACAAAATCACGCGAACCCCCTTAAAATGGTGACGAAAACGGTTACATGGTTACGAATCAGAGAGCAAGCCGTAATGAAGACTTACCACATACATGTATTGAATACCATATTAAAAAAAAACATTCAAACCATTCACTTGGTCGATACGATTTTAGTGGATATTCCCTATTTTTAGTGAAATTTGTAACTAAACTCGCAAGAAATGTGCGTGACTCTCTTTAAAAAATTGAATGCCCGCCGCGCGCGGAGACACATCGCTAGCGCTAGCGGTTTGCTTACCCGACGATGAAGGCATAACTCGCTGTGGCAGCATGCACGGTACAAGTTCCGCGTTTATACGGATAGTATGTGACATGTTACTAAGTATATAGTTTGATATAATCTGTCACGTGATCACTAGGTGTTTATGGCCGAGTGGGTAAGGCCGGTCGCACGTGTACATCACGTAATGAAATAATTGTTAGAAGTGGGTTCGAGTCCCCGATGTGGTAATTTTTATTTTTTTTTTGCCATTATTAAAAACAAATCTCGTAGAGCTTTGAACTCAATTACAAGTTTTTTTTATAAAATGTCAAAGATGTACAAACAATTGTCAGTGTATACATTACCTACAGGGTCATCTAGAGGAGTGTGTGTTGGGGGGGGGGGGGGGGGGGGGGGGGGGAATAATCATCATGAATCACGATGTTTCAAATATAAACTGATGACAACAAGATTCTGATCTTTCTCATTCTCAACATCGAACTGAAAAGGTGTAAACTAAGTATTTTGAAAGTAGCAGTCATTCATAGGCTTTTTTAAAACATGGGAGCTAGAACGTATAATTAGGCCTATTTAGAAAAACATTCTGGTTTCGAAAATAATTAGCTGCCTGAAAAGTGTGTAACAATTTTGCAAGAATCACAGGAATTAACCACCTCTGTATTATATTGTACGTGTGGCTCGACAAGGCTGGGGGCCATTATTCCCCCCCCCCCCCCCCCACCTCCGAGATTTGTTTTATTGCTCCAAACCGTAAAGCTCGGACCTATACCGTTACTAAATCACGTTACGAAATCCCGAAAATCGCTCAATTTCGTGATGTGTGTACAAAACAACTGGCCAATATAAGTTTTCGTTCAAAATAGATACATCGTTGGTTTGGTCTGGTTTACATTTGAAGTGTTTGTTTTGGTGTTCAAAAAGTTAAATTATAGTTAGAAATGAAACAAGCAACACAAAAAATACAAATGCAGAAGTATAAAAACAAAGAAATAATTATGTACATAAAATAATTCATTATAAAAACAATAAAACACATGAGGAAGAAACTGGCTATTCCAATTTGTTTTGATGAATTATTATTCTATTCCAAAATAATGGTCTAAATAATTTATGTAGTGAAAAATTTGAATATCAGATTTATGGGTAAAAATATGAATTGTATGACCTTATTTGCGTAAATTACTGTAGATATTCAAATTAATACATTCATAAAAAAATAAGATTTTCATTGCGTTTCATAAACTTCACTTAAAGGGGTAGTTTAGTTTTGGTAGAGAGGGCGCTGCACATCACAATTTTTTGGTGAGGTAATGAAAAACTGAGTGTCGAATTTGAGAGAACATGCAATTTTAATGGCAGAATAAACTTTATTTGGTCAAAATCGACCCAGAAACGGCTGAAATATCAATAAATATATCTGATCTTACTCTCTTAATTTCTAGGACTTATTTTTAAGTCCAAAGGATTTATTTGTTTAAGTCCAAGTGGACTCAGGAGAGTGACAAAACCATAGGACTTAAAATCAATCTATCCTAAGACTTAAAATTTTAAGTCCATGTAGGACTTAAATTTTAAGTCTATTGGATTTATAATTTAAATCTTTCACGACTACTTTTTAAATCTTCTTAGATTTATTTCTAAAATAAGTCCATCATGGATTTAAATATTAAAGTCTTGATTTTAAATCTTTCTTGGATTTATTTCAAAATAAATCCATGATGGATTTAAAAGAAAACACTTAAAAGAAAACGAGTTGATACACTTTTTCTGTTGGTGTAAATTTGTTTATTTCATCTAAATTGAAATGTACATTTATTTCACAATAATATAAATCAAAACATATAAAGAATCAATATAAACCCTGGACCTGTACATATATACAATTGAACAAAAAGTTCCTTTGACAAATTATATATACTGCTACAAGCAAACATAAATCAAATGTAGCAACTGAACTTAGCGGAGTATACATTGTGTATCAAAAAGAATGGTACAGTCAGAAAATATATATTTTTTAATATAAAAATTGTTCGTAAGTATAAGTATTTGATATCATATTAAAGCGAAGTAATGCTCTTTATGTTGCTATTTTAATCATACTTATTGCTTTTGTTAATCAAGAGTTATGACACGTTTTAAGCGATTAGGCAAAATCCCGTTTGTGCCACTTTTTGTATTTATCGTCGAAATTGTCATGAAGGTTTAAACAATGGAATAGTATTATTGCTGTAAATAAATAATTATGAGGAAAATACTGACCAAAATCCGCCAAAGCATCTTCCAGAATTATATATAATACTTAGTAACACATACACAAACACAAACACACACGTACATATATACACTAATGAGCGTGTGTGGTGTACGAATGGTGTGTTTGTGCGTACACACATACACAAACATACATACACCCACAAGCCAATGTGAGTGTGTGACATACGTACAAAACTAAAGTATGTGCGCGTGTATGCTTGTGTTCGTGTGTGTTTGTACGTGTGCTACTAAGTAATATATATCATAGTAAAAGATGCTTCAGTAATTTCTTCCATCTTTGTCCTCACAAAGTAATTGTTTTGTCGTTGAAATTTTCATGACGATTTCTTTGATGAATACGTAAAGTGGCACAAATGGGATATTGTCTTGCCGCACTAAACGTAGCATAACTCTTGATTTACAAAAGTAAATGATATGATTTAAAAAGCAAAAGAAAGAGCTATCATTCTGCTTTAATATGATACCAAATACACATGAAATTTTCAACAAAGATCATACCTAGATAATTTGTTTTCCTGACTGTACCATGTTTTTTTTATACAGACTGTATAAAACACGATGTGCTTCCATCCTGATTGTAAAGTTCTATCAAACTTGACGAAAGAAATAAGCATTTTTTCATAAATATCAGAAATACAATTTGGTATGATAACTACACATTTGTATCAAACTTATAATTCATTTTATACATACATCAATTAAGGTAACAATGACAAATTATCGTAAATAAAACAAATAAATAAAACTGAAAATTACAATATAAAATATACAACTTCATGGGATAAAGTTATCAAAGTTAATAGGGTTAAATTACTCATTGCAATCCAGGTTTATATAGGCCTAGCCCAGAAAAAAGCAGCACGGTTGATTTTTAATTCCTGCATCTCAGAAATTCCTTGTTAGCCTTATCTGTTAACTAGTGTATTTTATGCTGAAGAAAAAGAAACACAAAGATATTGGTTAAGCCTTGGTAACACATGCCCTTACGAATGCTGTACGAACAACTTTTATACCATATTGCAGCCATACAAAATCAATCGTACGTACAATGTTTGTAAAGGGATTTGTGACCATGGCTGTAAATAGTTTTGCATACACATATCTGCTAACAAAAGAAGAAATAAGTAATGATTCTGTTGGAAATCCGTAATACTTGCATGTTTTGCATGGAACTACATGGTGTTTCTATTAACAAAAATTAGTAATCTTCAGTGAATAAGTAACCAAAGTACCAAACCAGACAAATCTGACGATGGAATTAATACTGAATACTAAGAATTAGTAATAGTTTGTAGCTATGATACTTCTTCAGCCAAATTACCTCACTTTTTTCACAGCTAGGTAAGCACCAAGCACGCCGTCCAAACTCTGTGGTCGGCTTGAATTGTGACTTACATGAAACACTATAATTTGTTTAACTCCTTTTGCTAAAGAAGCGTAGAAGCAAAACTGCTCAACCAAAATTGATGATCTTGGGTGTCATTTTCTGAAAAAGCATTTATTTTTAAATAAGAAATACTCTTGTGACATAAATATAGCAAAACTCTTGTGTGCCGTTTTTGGAGGTCACCTTGCATAACTAAAAAATTTACATTTCATAAATACTGATTTTATACATTAAATTACATGATTACTGCACATTTAAATCAAACTCTTAATTCATTGTTCAAAACTGCGAATTGACTGTAAATTCTTACTGGAGTAACAAGAAAAATTTTAGAAAATAATCAGCAGTATGGTCCATAATATGAGAGAGGAGGTAAAAGAAAAAAAAATAATTAGGAAAAAAAATGATATTGTCTTAATTATACATTCCATAGTTGGTACTTGGTAACAGTTACTCAGGAGAATCTGTAAAGGTTACATTGTAAAAGGCGTAGGCAGAGTGATATTAAAGACAAACATAAGAAAGAAAGAAAAAATAGATATAACTGGCTTACTGGGAATATTAATATTGTATTACATTTATTATACTCATTATTATTACTCATGGATTGCAAAAATCTTGTCTAACTAGTCTAACACATGTCTAACTAGTTTCCTTGTAAGCATTGTAATAATATTACTTCGCATCATCATTATGCATAAGAATAAATCACAAACTTCACCGTGCCAATCATGCTATTGACATCACAATAGGTTACATTATACACAGTAAACATAAAAACAAAACAACGAAAATAACAATAACCTTTTTCATACCGAGTTCATGATACAATTGTTATTTTATCCGAGTCTTCTTAAATCATGTCAAAGTCTCAAAGACCCATAGTCTTCCAAAGTTTAAGTTCTCTGATTGTGACAGTCCAAAATGTTATTAAGAAGACTCAACAGTCAACATCAGTTTTTCCTGACATAATAGTTATTTGCAGTGGTAATGTTCAAACTATAATTATGGAATCACTGTTCTTCAAGATTTGTCACAGTTCGCTATCCATAATTGGGCTAAAAACAGACACTGTTCTCCACTGCACATAAGTTCTGCAAAAACAAAGCAGATTACAGTTTTCAAAGTTACTTCAAAATCGGCTTCTTACGCGTTTTGAAGTTCCGCTCAACCAGCGTAATGAACGTCAGCACACTGACCAAAGAGTCCATGTTCCGATAACACCGACGATGTCAAGTCGCTCCTCGACGATAACGCTTGAAACGTCCAACCTGGCATTCGCGTACACTCTTTCGACGTTCTCGCGATCTGCAACCTTCAACAGACGATCTCCGTCCGGCCCATCGTTGACTCCACGATCTCCTCCGATGACCAGGCTCCACCTGTCGACTACGCTGTCATTCACCAACTCTCCGACAAAACTCTGGCAGACGTCGCTTGCGATTAACAGGCTCTCCTTCCTTTCGACGTCGCTGACGTCCATCCCAATGATGCTCACCTTCCCTTCGATGTCGCTGACCTCCATTTCGGCGAGGAAGACAGCGCAGATAGCGGCATGCACCTCCCTCCGTGAAGCCCCTCACCTTGCCACGGATGTTGCTGCTTACGAAGTTACGATGCTCCCCACCTTGACTCCGATGACGACCACCTTGCCGAGGACATCGTTGACCACCACACCAACTCTCCAGCTGCAGCAAGGGCACCCTCTGAAACCGCAGTCCCTCTGCTCCCACAGACATCTCACGCACCTTCCCCGGCGTTGCTTCGCAGACTGGCTCAGCCACGTCTCCCTCTGCATCCTATGATTATGAATAAAAATGTGAGAACGAAAAGTAATCTTGTCACGATACATATGGAGAAGGCCTGACAGGTTCAATAAGTACAATAGAAGACGTTTACGATTCTAAATATTTGCTCATAATCTAATGATTATTTACAAGGGAATGCAAACAAAAAAAGAAGAAAAATATCTGTTGATTATTGTTAGTATCATGAGTTGCACCACCTACTACCTAGTCTTATCCAACAAAGAAAACGGACCCTTTAATAGGGAGCCATATTATGATGGCGATGGCCAACGGTCGGCGAGATGGACGATGAATGCACAATCTTCTCCGCTCGCGCTCCTGCTCCATGAAAGTTAGGCCACCAGCTCCTCCTCATCGCCAACAGATCGATGACAACCAAGAGCCACCACACGCCGAATTTAGCAATGCTGGACACCATGACCAACATTTACATCGATCTCTTAATAATCGTTCATCCATGTTAGGAGACTTGGCCATACATGTAATACGACCCTTCGGGCGCATAAAAACTAATGGGAGTTATGTAACCAAATCAAGACCATTTTTTTTATTTACACATTTCTGCTTTATTGTAACAAAATAAGACTAAAGAGTACTATACTCTATAGTATTATCAGTGAATCTAAACACAACACAAAAGTTCCCCCTAGGCCCTAATTCTAAAACAAGTCCTTGTAATTTCAAAACCTGGAATTTGCACAAACTACTATCAAAAACTATCAGTATCAGGCACACATGTTGCTGTAATATCAGCTATATTTCGTGAGAAATTGAACAATTTGAAGGAAAGTCATCTCGACTTTACGGTAAGTCTTAACTTAAGTTAAGTCTGACAAAGTGTGCACATGCATCATCCAAATCTGCTGAATATTCTAGACAATGTGAGTAAAATTTCAATAATTTCAGTGCTTTTTATCTTTTGATAAAAATTGTTAAATATTAGCCATTCGATGAGTAGTTATTGCAAGTCTACAATTTTGCAAACTGCATGAACAGTTAGCGGCGCGCCGCAGTCCGGCCTGCAGCAGCTAGCGGCGGCTAGCACAGGCCAGGGTACGCGTACGTACCGGTGCATTGCATGCAGACTGCAGTCTGTCATGTAATCCCGGGGCGCTGGTAGTTGTTCGCAGTTAGGCCTACTTAGATGAAACTTACATATTTATCGTCGGCTGTTGACTCCCAGATTAATCTATCACATCCTATTGCATTCACATTACATTATGCTTACCTTTGAGTAGCTTTGTCACACTCCCATCGTCATCGATTTGTTCGAGAAATTCCTCCATCAAGCCGCGTCGACGTCGCTTCGTGAAATCCAAAATGGCAGTCAAAACGGGTTTCAACTCTTGCGAATTGCATGACGTCATTTGTGGGTAGTCTGATTGGCTTAAAGTTTTAAGTCCCCATTAGATTTAGATTGCGAAGCCAAATTTCAATCGAAGGGTACAGGAGGCCCAGTGAAATAAGTCTTTAGGACTTAAAATATTTTAAGTCGTAAGAAAGACTTAAAATTTAAGTCCTAGAAATTAAGAGAGTATAATTATTTGGGGCCCAAATAATTATATGATTTTTAGAAAAAAATAAAAAAATGCTTGCACTTTTTCAAAAAATTTCAAACGCGTTTTTGACATAGTTGTTGATGATGTCTCTATCAAATCATTATATCAATAAAACATCACATGCATAATTTTGTATGAAAAATGGTTGAAACCAATACCTTTTTAAAAAGCGCCCTCTTGTGTTTTAATGGCTCTTTTTTTTAATGATAACAGGCTTTTTACTTAGTCGTTTGTAATTTTGTATACATTTCGAGCATGGTGGAGTTATAACTATTAGTTTATAATGTTACTGTGCAGGTTTTGGCTACTAAAGTTCAGTCTTACCAAAACTAAACTACCCCTTTAAGTAAAATTTCACAAATTATCTAGGTTGATACCCTTTTTACATGCTTAGACAAACGAAACACCACAATTTCAGTTCAGAATTGTGATTTTAATGCCCACCTAGCAACAGTAACACTAACACCAGCTCGATCTGTACTTGAAATGACTTTCATTTCGATCCCTATGGAAGTTGTTATCTCTATGGAGTTTTGCGTATACATGCTCAACACTAACACTACTGGGCAGATTAGCAGACGACGCTAAACACCAGCAACCACGTGGCACTGCCGGAAGTACGAGGTCAAACCTCTTACACCAACTCATTTCAAGTACGGTGTTAAGGCTGCAGTTAGTGTTTATTAAACACTAACACTAGCTCAACACCATCTACGATAGTATATTGCCATATCAATAAACACCGCCTGTCGGAAACGGAAGTTTGTACAACGGTGAAATCAGAGGTCATCATGTAAACACCATCCTAACACTAAGTCATTTCAAGTATGGTGTTTAAGCCCGATTTAGTGTTTAATAAACACTAACACCAGGTTTAAACACCATACTTGAAATCACCCAATGTGTAGGCTTTATATTGTCTTAAATATCGAATAAATGTTTGGGCCCAACATTTATTCCAGTCGGATATATTTATAGACATTTCAGTTGTTTCTGAACCGATTTTTGTTCAACAAATATTATTTTGTCTTTAAAATCACGTGTCCTTTCAAATATTACACTACAGTTTTCATTACCCCACAAATGAATTATTTTTGAAGCACCCTCTGAACTAAAACTCAACTATCTCTTTAATCTAAATTACACTTCCGGATAAAACAAAACACATTCATTCAAACAACATGAACCATCATAATTATCATTTTGCGCCCCATGAAAATTCCAGAGTTCCAGGGGCGTAAAATTAGAAATTGCTACTGGAATTGTCCTTTCTTCGAGAAGGGAAACTACTGTACATGTAGTAATAATCTAGATGTAGATGCATATAAATGCAAAATGGTAATGACTGTGTCTTCGATGGGTCAATCACCCCCCGGAAATTATCGTTCCGCGCTGTCAATGGCAACCTTCAAAATAATATGTTTTTTCCATCGTTGTTGCTGAATATCATTATGTATTTTTCTTCACTCGAGTAAATGCAGCACCACAACGTGTCAATTAACCAGCCCACTCTATTACGTGTTTACGGATGCAACACTCAAAAATATAATTGTCTGACCTCGTTACGAAATAAAGTTAAAGTGCATGGGCGGCCAAACCGTGTACAGTATAGTATTTCAATGGGGCCGCATGCATAGGGGAGAGGTGGGCGTCTGCCTCCTGTTTGGAATTCGTACGTACCCCATCCTTAAAGGGACTTAGTAACATTGTCCAAATCCTCAAAATCCAATTAGAATTATAGCGGCTCCCTCATACATTATTGCATTTGTATTAGAAATAAAAGCATGGGACAGGTTTCGGTTATTCGAATTTCCCTTTCGTTAAACAGGTATTTACGATAGAAGTGTTCAGATGTAAAATTATCCACTGGATCGTCGACACCGTGTACAAAGTCAGTGCAATGAGTTAGTGAATATCACTTTGCATTTTTGCTCATATACTCGGCCATATAACGTCCATTTAACTTGACATTTTTACACAATACTCAGTGGATATATCAGATAACAACAATATACATTGTATCAACCATTCACTTTTTCCACATGCCAACAAAGTTACTAGATCCCTTTAATATGATCCAAATATATAATGAACAAAAGTGAGAACTGAGGGGGAGGGGGGCACAAGTTGCCCCCGTCGTAGGAACCTTGCCCCAACCGCGTTGTCGATCTGCCGTGGAGGTTGAGTGATGGTCTGTCTGTCCTAATTAGTTAACTAATTCAAACATATAAAGAAACTGACCAGAAATATATTGTGATTAAAAGAAGGCAAAGAAAATGGGATTCCAACGGGATTCGAACCCGAGACCTCCGGATTGCTAGACCGGTGCTCTTCCGACTGAGCTATAGAAAACCCTAGTACGGTGCTCGTCCCTGAAAACCCTTAATTCTCATTGCCTGAATGGTCAGAAGCTATTAGTTAACGTTACAATTATTATATAATCAAGTTAATTTATTATTCAGACGATTAGAAAACTTGATGAAACAATTGATTGTGACTGCAGCTTTGTTCAAACTGATTTGGATGTGCGACCCACGCACACAGAAGGAGTGAATCAAAACGGTTTTTTGTTTCTTTATCACACCCAGCTTGTATCATTCGAACGACTTAATGTTTCTTATATATCTATTATTTGCTGTATTCAAACAAAATGGAAGCTTTAAAGCTTGATAGAGGAAAAATTTCCATTTTTAACGTCGCAAATTACTAAGAACATTTTAACAATGTTATAGTTCCCTTTAATGTATCAAACAAAATATACACGTTAACGCTTGACAGAGGAATGATTTCACTTTTGATCGTGGCAAATTATTTCAAATGCATTACTTCGAAGAACAATAGTTAAAACAATAATTATGAATTAAATATGAAATTGTGTGTCGCTTATTTATGTGGATTTGACCAGGACTGGTGAACTACACAACTGAGCGACGTCTCTAGCAAATGTCAATGCTTAAAGGGGTAGTTTAGTTTTGGTAGAGAGGGCGCTGCACATCACAATTTTTTTGTAAGGTAATGAAAAACTGAGTGTCGAATTTGAGAGAACATGCAATTTTAATGGCAGAATAAACTTTTTTTTTGTCAAAATCGACCCATAAACGGCTGAAATACCAATAAATATATCTGATCTTATAATTATTTGGGGCCCAAATAATTAGACGATTTTTCAAAAAATTAAAAAAATGCTTGCACTTTTTCAAAAAAATTCAAACGTGTTTTTAACTAGTTGTTGATGATCTCTCTATTTAATCATTATTTCAATAAAACATCACATGCATAATTTTGTATGAAAAATGGTTGACACCAATGCCTTTTTAGAAAGCGCCCTCTTGTGTTTTAATGGCTCTTTTTGAATGATAACGGGCTTTTTACTTAGTCGTTTGTAATTTTGTATACCTTTCGAGCATTGTGGAGTTATAATTATTAGTTTATAATGTTACTGTCCAGGTTTGGTTACTAAAGTTCAGCCTTACCAAAACTGTACTACCCCTTTAATTGGTGTTTACTTGACGGGGAAAATGTATTTGTATTGTACTCTCGAGTCCTTTGTGCAGTAACTCTTTTGTTGATATAATTTCAACATTTTTGTGTGTGTGAATATTATAAAATCTGAAGACTCGCTTTTTTGGGGGGTAAACATTGGTGACATCACAAAGGATGTTTACTTCACCAAGTGAACTTAGAGGGGTTTCACACGATGGCCAAGTCGTGATTGCAATCACGATTGGAATCATTTTTCACTCCAATCACGGTATTTTTTGACCGTGTGAAAGCAAACTAGAATCACGAATCGCGAAACTCGAATCGTGGTCCGGAGGCTGGTGTTTTCTAATCATGATTCACTCAAATCACAGTGCGAATCTCTAGTGTGAACGGCTTGACCTCCAAAACACGATTTGGGAAGCGGAGCTTACGTGACCTTACAGTCCCCGGGGGGGGGGGGGGGGGGGTACTCAGATTATAGTAGGACGGGGGTGTGCGGCTGAGACCTCCAAACCCATACCCACATCTAAGGGTCCTTTTGCGAAAAGGGGACCCATGTCTAAGGATTTTTTTTCGCCTGCGGCGCATGTTTTGGGCGTATTTCCCGCTGCGGGGCATGTGTTTTGGCGTATTTCCCGCAAATTTTGTGGTTTTAAGTTAGCGAGCGTAGCGAGCTTGAAAATTTTTGCTATTTCACATCGGCAAACCCAAAAATCCCGTATAAAAAAGGGGAAATTTAAAAAAGGGGACCCATGTCTAAGGATTTTTTTGATGAAAAGGGGACCCATGTCTAAGGACCTTTCTTGAAAAAGTCACCCTTCCGAGCGGCACATCCCCGTATACCCAATATACGTGAGTACCCCCCCCCCACCCCCCCCCCCCCCCCCCCCCCCGGGTTACAGTCATGCACTTCCGCCGACAAACCGAGCGCTCTTCGCTTCGAGTGCAGTGCATGCTCTCTTTGTTTGATTGTCAGGTACAGAGAAACACGTCTCCAGAATCGCGATTGTAATCACAGTCTGCATGAAGTCTTTTTCCTCGTGTGAAAGCAAGGCGACAGAATCACCGTGATTGTAAACATGATTGCAATCACGAGTTGGCTTGTGTGTGAAAGGGCTCTGAGGCTCCTCGTCACACTGGAGTGACTCCGCCAAAGTCCAAGTACCGAGTCTTTTGAACACCCTTTTGATACAAAAAATAGTTGCTAACTGAAATGAAAATGTGAAACTGAAAATTATACTATTAATCAAATAAAGCCCATTTTCCTTATGCGACCAAAGTTCATACATCAAGTTGTTCTGTTGTTGTTGGCATTGGGTTGAGGCATGTTGCATTTAACCGTACTCAAGTATACAGGATATAATATGATGATTATGGTTGAAAATGGTTGTCATGTTTATAATTATATAGCATTATACAGATGAAAACGTCATGTCTATATATAGACATCTAAGCAACACATAATATACCATTCAATACAGCAATATCTATAAAATTGTCATGCCCTTCGCTTTGGGAATGCTAATTGTGTGTTCAGATAATTCCGAATATTGACAAGAGTGAGTTATAGGAACATAATAATTGTAACATGTCAACATTAGTAGCGCCCAACATGCAACCATCAAAGTTCTACGTCGACTTCAAGACAAAGGGGCATAACAGTGTTACCATGGTTACTAGAATCCTGCGTATTGTCATCCATATTCGCTCGCTCCACTCCGATCAAACAAGAAATGTGTATTAATTATTAAGTGGTCCATTAACTCCATACTATCTATTTACAAGAGTGATATTTGAGACTTTAGTCATATAAGAATATCATTGTACGATTATTTTGATGATGTGTGATGGAAATATACCAAAGTTTACCTAGTGAAAAAACAGAAAATTAATTTCAGATTTATCACAATCGAAAGAAGCGTCCGGAACATTTTTTTAATTTTTTTTTATTCAATCACAAGTATAATCTCCATGTTATTATATAGGGAGACATTTAAAAAATCAAAACACATTTCATATTTAGATCTGTTACCGTAAGCCAAACAAAAATGTACATGAGAAATCTGAAAGCTTTAAGTGAGTTTGTTTGAATCTGACATACCGTATAGTATCACTTTAAAGGGACATTCCCTCTTTTGCAAGCCAAATTTCAAAAGTTGCGAGGTTATTGTCTTAAATGAAAGAAAATGTCATTTAATAGCATGCCTGAAAAAATTAGGGCTTGAAATCTCTTTTTCGTGGAGTTATAGACCTAAAACTAATAAACCGTCGTCCAATTTTAATTGTGCATTATACGTATATTCACCCAGTGAGGAAGTTCGTACACGGATTCCACGAAGTACCACAACGCTATGCGTGACCCCTATACGTTACCCGCGCTAGCTACTTGACCCGCACACAAATAAGAATAGCATGACCGCACACTAGGCAAAATAACCAAACCTCGCTTAAACTGACTACATGTAATTACATATTCTTCATATTTTAAATATTTTTCCGTGACATACCTTTACAAATGTCGCCTTCACAATACCTTTACAAGAATAAGTACAATATAGTTGTAATATTATGCTAAATCATTTAAACTCTTTTATTGACCGATATACAGTCTGATGGAGGGACGCACTCGTTTTTCATTCGTATAATCCAAATTATAGGGCTGTTGTTGTGTGTGTTACATTCATCCCCATCCGTCAACTGGAAACTGTTCAGACGTTTTGTAAAAGAGGGACTGTAAGGGTTCCATGACATTTACTCAAGAAGACAATTGCTCCGTTATTAACTGCTCCTCTTGCTTCTTTTGCAAGTTTCTTTATATCCGCATGTATTTTGGGGGGGAGCCTAAGATGTGAATTGATTTATATAATGTGTTTGATTGCATTTCATGGCTATATTAATTATAGACTTAACCGGTCATGTAGTTTTGTTAAACACTTGATTGTATTTCATTTGCAAATTATGATTTGGATATGAATTAAATATAGAAATGACATGATATATAAAATTGCATTTTTAGATAAACTAAGACAATCATATACCTCTAACTCTTACCACAATATCATAAAACTACACATAACCTGAACCCAAACATTCATTTTCAGCGATAGAACCTCGGAACACTTGGCATTTGTCGCCACGCAATTGTCATGTCACCATGCAGTTTAACATTGGCAGTCGTACTTTAATTAAAATTAAACCAGTTTGGCTTTGATCCAGGAACGAGTCATAATGTAAACAACTGTTCTCAAATAATTTATTTTGTGAGTCTCTGCAGTGGCGTACCCAGGATTTTTTAAAGGGGGGTGGGGGGGGGGGGGGTTATTTTGTAACAAATTTCAAGCCGAGACCAAGTACCTTCAAAGTTGAGGGTTCGTAAAATTGTTTCGAAGCCGAGACCGAGTACTTTCAACATTTTCGAGACCGAGACCAAGTACCTTCAAAGTTGAAAATCCCTCTCGGGGGGGGGGGGGGGGGGGGGGGGGGTGTCCGTAAAAAAATTTGAAACCCGAGACCAAGTACTTTCAAAATATTCTAGCCCGAGACCGGAGATCTTCGAAAAATGTTGGGGGCCGAGACCGGGTTTTAGTCGGTCGAGACCAGGTTTTAGTCAGTCGAGACCGGGTTTTATACGGTCGAGACCGCTAAAAAGTGGTCTCGAGACCGGCTACAATATGAAAAGGAGGGGGTTCAAACCCCCCAAAACAGCAATTTTTTGGTCAAAGGGGGTGGGGGGGGGGGGGGGGTGAACCCCCCAAACCTCCCCCCTAGGTACGCCTATGAGTCTCTGTTTGAAGAATGTTAATGAGTAATGGGGACGCGTATACACCCACTCCTCTTACACCGTGCCTTTGTCAAACTGCATACCACCTCCGATTCAGTTTTCTCGTTCCCTAGATTACGTTAGAATATGTTAGAGTATCAAAAAGGTGTGGTGATATCTTAGTGATATGAAATTTGAGGTAGAGAAAAATAAGATCAAATGCTCAAGCCCAAGACATTTATATATATAAATCCATGCATTTTGTATGGGTCCCTGGAAAAGATAACCCTTTTAGAACATATTATGTTATATAACCCAACCAAGTAAGATTTATACTTAAAATTAACATTCAAGAACATATACTTATGCCATGTTGCATATATATATAACAGTCACATCCACCACCATCATCTTTAAAAAAAAAATGTGTTTCCCAGATATTTTGATTATCAAATTTAGTTTAATTTTAAATTTCTCATAAATTAGTTTCCTCGTCGGACTGTGCTCACTGATAATCTATAATTATTAGGTTATCATTATACATGTTATATGTTACTAATTAATATGTTAATTCCTGAAGTACATGTGACTGACATGTCAAACACAGAAATACGACCATTATAGCTAAACCGAAACTTCCACATTGTGAATGTAAATCAAAAGGGTTAATCTTTAATGATTTAACTAGTTTTTAGGCAAATAACAAATTTATTGTAGACCCTCGAGGCTTGGATGATGCGCAGAACTATACAAAATGCCAAAATGAAACAGCGTGGGTAGGACCCACATGCACACAAAGTGAATCGTGATTGGATGGCACAAGTGGCGTTTAGACCAATCAGCATTGAGTATCTGCAGACTAACGTTCGTTTCGATGAAGAGCTAGTTTATGTGGAACTGTGCTGAATGCCTGGGCTGGAAAAGGGTGTGACCAGTTATACTGGACATGAACAGCAATCGAGTCACTTTGCGTCTGACTGTCACTCCAATAGCACGACAAGCCTTTTTTCTCTCGCCAACCAACCAACCACAACTCAAACCATCATGGTAAGTTAATAAATTGCTTCACATTTCAGTAATTATACATTAATTTTCAATCAGTGCATTCATTTCAAAAGGACTTAAACTAGTCTCCTGTTTAGACTATTATGCCCTGATTGTGTGGAATAAGGATATTATATTTATAAGAAGAGATATATAGCACTGATTTTTTTATAAAAATATATTTTGTTACAATTGTTCAGAGTATACCACTTAAATCTTCTCTAGTCGTTTACTGGTATTCAGCCGATATCTAGACCTTAACATAATTGTATTGCGGATGTATATTATATTGTAATACACATGGGCATATGGGCAAATATAAGTACCAGGGGGTTGAGTTTGTTTGCAAAAATTTATACCTTCCCGTCTTGAAAATGTTGCTGTTTTCTTGCCTCCAAATCATGCAAATAGGCTTAGTGTACCCGAATACAGTATGTGAAATTTGTCTGAATAATCAAAACCATCGAACTCTCGAACGGCTGTCGATACTATGATTTTGAAATTGATGTTGGTTTTGTTTTCGATTAACAATATATGCAATCTGCCATCGCTTGCTGTTGTATATATACATTTGTAAAACATAATCATACTTGTTTATTTACAATGCAACAAATAAAACGTGATTTCCTTTCGTCTAAGTTTTACATCCGATTTGAGGGACATGACTTTACTCTGACTCTTGTCTGTTTGCTGGTGACAAACAAATGGGGAACGTACGTGCAACAATTATTATGATAATAATACAAACATATTTTTGCTTTGATGGTCACAGGAAATATAAAATCATACATTTGTCAACAACCCTTTGTGAATATCAGTTTACCCAATTCCATGGTTGATGAGGGGTGACAGATGATTTTGTTTAATAATTCACGGACAAAATTAAGGTGTATCGTTATCATTAAACTTTGCAAGATTCATTGTTCGTTTTGTGTGATGGTGGGAGTTTCACTGATTGATATAATACTTTTGGGGGGTGTGCGGGTGCGCCGCTGATTTCTTAACCTTGTGTATTGTAAGTTGATGTTTATTCTCTTGCGTATTGTGTCTTCATGCTGCGTGGGCTACTTAAAGGGATAGTTGAGTTCTGGTAAGGAGAGTACAGTTTTGGTGAAACTGAATTTTAGTAACCAAAATTTGCACCATTACATTACAAACTAATAGTTATAACTATAAAGGAACACAAAATTACAACATATAAAATATTGTGCATGTGATGTTTTGTTGAAATAGTGATTAGATAGAGAAATAACCAACAACTATTTAAATACCTATTTGTAACTTTTTGAAAAGAGGAAGTATTTTTTTGAATTTTTAACGGCTGCTTCAAAATTCTCTAATAAACCTGGGGCCCCAGCTTTATTACAAATTGTTATATTTATGGATATTTCAGCCGTCTCTGAACCGATTTTGATCAAACAAAGATGATTTTATTATTTAAATATTATGCTCTTTCAAATTTTACACTCAGTTTTTCATTGCCTCACAACAAAAATAAGTAGTCTAGCGCCCTCTCTACCAAACTCAACTATCCCTTTAAAGTATTCCATTAACTTTATAAATTTTTTCTCCCAAAGTGATATTTGAGTCGTCAGTCATACACTAATACCATCCTTTTAAGTTCCTTTTGAATGATACGTGAACATTTTATAGAAAAGGAAACTGTTTAGCTAGTGCAAAAATAACATAGTCTTTTGATCATTTTCACTCAAACAATTGTATTAGCAGATCCTTAGACATACCCACCAGTATAAGTACTGATGTTTCACCTAAAATTTAACAGTGTTGGAATGTATCCTCCGATAATATTTCCTTAACAAAATAAACAGGATATAAATACCGTTATAAATTATGTTCTCAATTTGACACTGGACAATTAATAACATAAATGGCAATTATATACCACATCCGTTGATAATTTTACTGACATTATTTTACTGCATGTCATGGTGATAATATTGTATTTATCACCAAGGAATTACAATAATCGCGAATTATAAACCACGTTGAAGTCACATGACCAAATAAAACCGCCAAACCGAATGGGTGAGGTATAAGGAGTTCGAAATGCAATAATTGTTAGTTGAGCTATGATGTCTTATCTTAGCAAAACTTGATAATTATCTTTTGGTATGTTTACTAGCTGAATCAACAAGTTTGTTCTTAGATAAATTATGCCGCTCCCTGAAATTGATGATTTGTCTTTCGTTTTGTTATTCGTTTGATACAAGAAGAGGGTAATATATAAAGAACGGAGGTGGGGGAGGGGCGTTGATGAGTAAATTGTAAAATTGAAAATTAATGTACCGTGATTTAATTCCTCGATGATAATAGTTTTGTTTAGTATGTTTTTCTGGCGACAGTGTCGTCGGTTGGTTGGTCGGTTTGGTTTTTGCAGACGCGTTCAATTAATGATTATTTACGTCTGGGGCCGCCTTTAATCGTCACAATCCAATAAACGCGACCAAGATTCGAACCCGGGCCGATTATTAAATGCGAAGAGCGGATCTCTGAACACTAGACCAAGAACACCTCTTTACACCTGACGACAGTGTCGTGTTTGCTCCTAGAAACAAATCAGTGGCGTAGCAAGTTCAACCATAGCAGAGGGGGTGCATTTATGGATAGGGGATTGATAGTGTTCTCCTCCACCACTGTCACCCACCTTCAGTGGCGTATAGCGTGTTCGGGCTAAATGAGGGGGATGGGGGCGGGGGCAAACAACTTATTGGGGGCACATCTTATGCATTTCTTTGTTTTTCTCAAACATGTTTAATACCCTGATGTTTTTTTTCCTCCAAATTATTAGGGGGCACGGGCCCCCTTGCCCCCGTACCTACACCACTGCCCACATTGTTCTAGATCGCCTTTCTGGGAGTGGGGCTACCAGATTAATTATTTTACTCGTCGATTTTTTTGTTGTTTCTGTTTCGAGGGGGAGATGAGAAGTTTATCTCCTCAAATTATAACCTTACAAGACTATCAAAGTTTTTCCACACCGATTCTTCGATAATAGTTATCTTTTGTGTGTTTACTGACTGGAGTGTTGTATTTACATACAGATAAATTACGTCACGCCCTGGCATTTTTGTATGTCTTTCGGTTTGTCATTCATGAGGGTGTGGAGGGGGGGGGGGGGGGGGGGGGTGATAAATGCACCTCCTCCCTTTTATCATACGTTCATCTTTGATTATAATGAATTCGCCTTCCCGTCGACGGTTGTTGACAATATTATTATTATTATTATTGGCAATATTATCTAGGCAAAATGTTTACAAATTATGTAAATGATAAACTAGGAATAGCAGCGGTTATTTAATTTTGTGTATTCTCACCAATGGGAACATGTCTGTCATTTGAAGGCTCTATCCGTCCATTCTATTGATTATGAATAGTTATAATGTCATCTAGGTGTGCTGTTAAGAGATTACAAAAAATTACTTTGTATTTTAATTTGTAATAATGTAACTCTTATGTTTATTTTCTTGTTCTCTTTCAGCCTAAGCTTACCCCCGAAGAAGTCCAGCGTAAGTATTCTTCTATAATTTGATTTGCTCTACATTTCTCCTAGAAATATTACATATACATTATCATTATGACGCTAATAATTTTGTTGATGATGATGATGATTAGTAGTTGTTAAACACACGAATGCCTACACTCTAAAAACACCCGGGTCATAATTGACCTGGAAAAGAGTCCGTTGAGGCCACACTCCGTTCAGGGTCAAAAAATGACTCGGAATAGGGTCACATCTGACCCCATTCCGAGTCATTTTTTGACCCGGCATGGAGTGTGGCCCCAACGGACTATTTTCCGGGTCAGTCTGACCCGGGTGTTTTTATAGTGTACAATGCTTACACTTATTCAATGTTCAATTAACTTCATAAGATTTTTGTCTCCAAAAAAGTGACATTTGAGACATAATTATACCAATGTTATTGTCACATTCTTTTGAATGATGTGCAATAGTTTCATAGAAAAGGGAATACTGTCTACCTAGTAAGAAAAGGAACATTTATGTAATTCGTATCACCTAATACTGCCTATTGACTTTGACTATTCAAAAGCGTTCCGGAACGCTTTTAAATTCAATCATTAAATATCTCCATAATAAGGAAGACATTTGGAAAATCAATACCGATTTAGTGATTCTGTTACAATAAGCCAAACAACAAGGTACAAGAAAGTGTAAAAGGTCGGAGTGATTTGGGTTGAATGGTATGACAAAGTTATATAATTATAGTCAGCAATATTTATATTATCTATTGTCCTTCCCATGCAGAGTGCAAGGATGCCTTCAAGGCTGTTGACGCGAACGGAGACGGATTCCTGTCGTAAGTTTTTTTTTTTATTTGGTTAAAATTAAACCTTCATTTTTAAATTTTGAATTCTGTTGCATTAATTTGCACAGGTATTATACCCCCCCCCCCCCCCCCTCCCCACACACACACACACACACACACACACACACGCACACACGTCATATGCCCTGTAATTTGTGATAATCGGGCTTTCTTAAATACTCAATGTAGAAAGGTTAATTAAACTGACCAAAATGGGAAACATTACACTAAATTAAACAAATAGTATTTACCTTACACCAGTGTAAACATTAATAAATATTCGAGTAAAATAAACAGGACGTTTCCACGATTGAGACTGACCACTTATCGTTAATGCAATGTTTAATGTCACTTCACTTTGTTGGACTAATAATACCAATACCTAACCATGGATCATCTTGAAAGACTCTTTCATCATACTGACACTCTATACTCCGGTTTAAATTTGTTAATGCTTAACTAATTGCCCATTAGGAATGTTACGTCATAGATTTAATGAATCATTTATTGTTTGCATTGGGAAGTAACGTTCGTTCGCATTCAATGTTCAAAGTTCGTATCAAGATGAGTTTGACTGGATCAGCCCCGTCGTTAATCGCGAGGGGTAACATGGACAAAAGGACCGGGGGGGGGGGGGGGGGGAGAATGTTTTGATTCAGTATACAATTGATACGTTATGATATTCACAAGCAAAATGAGAGGATGCATCCACACCCCCGTTTCGACCCCGGGAGATCGCTAAGTATTGTTCGTACGTGTTTATATGATATTCGTTTTGGCTCTTCCAATCCTTTTGTGCCTATTATTTTCAATATGTTAATTTTGCTCATATCCTAATCAAACCGGATTCGTTAGCCATGACATTTTACAGCTCATTTGACAAGCGAATCGTATCTAGGCAAAACTTATTGAAGTGATACAGGACTCGCTCGTATATATATATGTATAAAAAATGAATTTTGCACGCAACAAAGATTTTACCATTACCTCCTTTTCAGTGGCATACTGTGGTCGGACCGATGGCGGGGCACACTTTTTCTATATCTTTGTTGTCAACGGATTTTTCATTTATGATTTTATTAGGCTCTAAGGGGGCACTTGCCCCCCCCCCCCCCCACATTCCCTCCGTGCCCCCGGCCCTACGCCACTGTGTTAATCAGTACATTTATTTAATGCATTTTCCACATGTTCAGTGCCGATGAGCTGAAGAACGCCCTCAAGACCGTCGGCTGTGACGTCACGGACGAGGACGTCGAGGGAATCGTCAAGTTCTGCGACAAGGACGGCGACAACAAGATCAACACCGAAGGTACGTGATCGAGCACCGAAGCGTGACGCCACATGTCTGAACCAATGGCGTAGCTAGGATTTTTTCCAGGGGAAGGGGGGGGGAGTAAAATGAGGAGGCTAACATTTGTATAAGGGGGCACCGATTTTGCGCCTGTCAAACAAAGCAAAACAAAATGTCTTAACCCATTTAGGTTCAGTTGACTGAACATGATTATATCTACCTCAAAATAACATGATTAAGGCAGAAGACTGATATTTTTACCACACAAATTACATGATTTTAGTCGGAATGTGTTATATTTACCTTTAAAATAACATGATTTTAGCCGGAAATTATTTATTTTACAACATAAATTTTGCAAATAAATGTATTTTTTCTACAAGCACGATTTCGTTTTGGTGATGGTGGGGGGGGGGGGGGGGGGGGGGGGCGAAATGTTTATGTTTTTGGGGCCAGTGCCCGCGTAGCTTCGCCCCTGCGTCGCACCAGTGCTCAGGCAAGCCATACATTTGTGACCGATCAGTTACTAAGAATTTTGTCGCCAACATAAATTCATGAATTATTGTCCTTTATGCTAATAGTTTGATTTTTAAGTTATACCTACACAAAAATATATGATTTGCAT
>JBAMJV010011397.1:72500-80456 GCA_037951105.1 Echinarachnius parma | reverse complement strand
ATAACGGCATAGGACATTTTCTTCCCCATAACTCAGGAGAGTGGGGGGGGGGGGGGGGGGGGGGGGCAACACATGTAGACCTATACATAATTTATCAGCAACAATACTGATGACCAACGGAAAAAAAGCTCTAATTAAAATTTAATTACAAAATGCAAATGATCAACCTAATGAAATAATGAGCATGACATGACTTGTAAACAGCTAAGGGTTACATAAATTAATCAGTTATCCGCCCACTATTTAAGGCCAAGCCGGAATCAACCAAGCAGTACTCAACTGAGGTATAGAGGGGCAGCCTCAGATCCATTTAACAACATTCAGATTCGGTTTCATCGTGTACTCCATGCACCATCCTGTCAATTAGCGAATTAGTTTGGCAAGTTGCTCGCTGTTATGAAGACTTAAGTTAAACAAAAAACACATTTAAAAAGTGAAGCATGTGAAAATGTATATTATTAATGAATTTCTTAACCTATGCACTATTGGGTAACGTGGGGGTTAAAATTCAAACAGAGGGGCATCTGTTTTTGTGCCCATCATTATCAGTGGCGTATATAGCTATGATCCTTTCTGATTTCAGTAGCATGGGGGCACAGAGAGGCCTTGTATTTTAATCAGGGGGGCACAGGTTTTCACCTCACAAGCTAAAAACAGAAAGAAAGAAAAAAATAAGGCCCTCGCCCGTTATAAGTTTGATTAAAATCAATTTATATCCCATAAATGACCGAATACGGCCAGACATTGTTGCATAATCATGAGCATTACAATCTGATCTTGGCCTAAAATGATTATATTTACCTTGAAAATGACATGTTTGTTGCCGATATCATTCTGTAGTCCATTTTCTCCCTGAAAATATGAACTGTTCGTGGGAACTTGGGGGGGGGGGGGGGGGGGGGGTCCACAGGGCCCCGGCATATAGTTATGCCCCTGTATCTACTAGCTATACGCCATTGCCACCCACGTTTTCATTAAAGGTAATTAGTTTAACCAATTTGGTTATAGAAGACACCATTTCCTTTCACCTTTTTTTTGGTGAGATAGTGAAAAACCGAGTGCCAAATCTGAAAGAGCATACAATGATAATGACAGAATAAACTTTATTCGATCAAAATCGGTTCAGAAACAGCTGAAATATCAATAAATATATCCGATCGGAATAAGTCTAGGCCCCAGATTTATTCGATGATTAAAAAAAAGGAATGCTTACACTTTTTCCAAAATTGTCAAAAGAGGTTTTTAAATAGTTGTTGATGATCTCTCTATTTAATCATTATTTCAACAAAACAACACATGCATACTTATGTATGAAAAATGGATGAATCCAATGTTTTTTTAGAGAGCGCCCTCTTGTGTTTTAATGGCTCTTTTTTTAATGATAACATGCTTTTTACTAAGTCGTTTGTAATTTTGTATACCTTTCGAGCAAGATGGAGTTATAACTATTAGTTTGTAATGTTATTGTGCAGGTTTTGGTTACTAAAGTTCAGCCTTAAACAAAACTGTACTACCCATTTAAAGGGACTAAGTAACATTGTCCAAATCCTCAAAATCCAATTGGTATTCTAGCGGTTTCCTCATACCTTGTTGTATTCGTATTAACAATAAAAGCACGGGACAGGTTTCAGTTTTTCAAATTTCCCTTTCGTTAAAAAGATATTTACGATTGAAGTGTTCAGATGTTAAATTATCAATATGACCGTCAAAACCGTGTACAAAGTGAGTGCAATGAGTTAGTGAATATCACTTTACATTTTTGCCCATTACTCGGCCATATAACATCCATTAAACTTGAAATTTTCACACAACACCCAGTGGGCATATCTGATAACAGCAATATTCATTGTATCAACCACTCATCACCTTTTGCACATGTCAACAAAGTTACTAGATCCCTTTAAGCCAACTCTTATTAAGTTTAAATTCATTGACATTAATAAGCCATTAATTGAGAGGAAACTGGGTAGCCAAACTTAAACATGCAGATAAGACATCTTTAGAAGAATGGTAAGAGACGCATGTATCAATCATCACGAACAGAGGCCTTTTCCGTTTTCTTTCCGTGTTCACCTTTCAAGAAAGAAAAAAACAGCTTCACTATAGTCACCACCAACATGACCTAAACAGATGCCAGCGATAAGATTTTGACCAAAAATGAGATGATAGCCCGAAATTAGATTGTTTTGATGTAATTGAAGTGCCCTTTAACAAAATATTACATATTTCAAAACCTCTTTCAGTGCATGGTTTAGGAAGGGAGGGACTGTAGCTCCATACTCCTTCAACCACGCCCTAAGTATTCCTGAATTAATAGCATTGTCAGTATTACAATTATCACAAATAATAATAGGATACCAATGCATTATTTAGAATTGTCATATATAAACTGTCTATTATAAACTGAATATTGTGAAGAGAATGATGTCCCTTCCAGTGCAGATTAAACTGTCATTTCTCGACAGTATAGCCTATGTACACAGCATAACTTTTCACCCATATCTGAGGTTTCAATATACATGTATATCCTTTCGGTAAAACAACCCCTGGTAATTCATTAGTCGAAAGAAACAACACTCGCCAGCGGTTTGTTATTCCTAAAGTTGTTTTGTAAAGGAAAACTTTTGGAAGAAGAAGAAGAAGACACGCAAGTTTCTCAAAAGCTCCCAACCCTTTTCCCGCGAAAATTGTTTATGCAGCAAATTACAGTCTAGCACGGGCGCAGCTACAGAGGACGGGGGCACTGCCGCCCCTCCCCCACACATACACATTTATGTGCCCACATGCAGGTGCAGCCCACTGAAAGTCATGCGTGTGATGAAAAAAAAAATACAATCGGAAACAAAATGTCATATTCTTAAAGGGATCTATAATAACATCGCCAACATCCACAGAACGGAACGGGTCACTTCTCAAAATATAATTACAAAATGATTATGTCCATCGGATAGGGTGTCTTTTCCAATGAACAACGTTACCAAGAACAGTCAATTTGGTCGTGTAGTTTTTGTTTTAGGGCGCTGTGAGTGACAACATGTCAGGTTCCCTTTTTTTGTCAATTTTTACCAAGTCAGTGCTTGATAAATCGCACTTACTGCCCGTCATAGCACCGAACAACGAGCAATACGCAGGCCATTGTTGGAGTGCATTCAGCGGTGTGCCGAGAGAATGGGCATAGTTGCTCGATGCTATGACGAGCAGGAAGTGCGGTTTTTCAGGCAGTGACTTGGTAACAAATTACAAAAATGGGAACCTGACATGGTCTCACTTAATACGTCCTACAACAAAAACTACTCGTCCAAAATTACTGTTCTTGGTATCGTTTTTTTATTGGAAAGGACACTCTATCCGATTGTCATAATTATTTTGTTACTATTATATTGGGAAGAGCCCCGTTCCGTTTTTGTTGGGTAACCCTGTATAGAACTGTATACTTCATAATAATTGGCTAGTATTCATGGAACAGGTTTTGGTTTTCCGTATTTCTCTTTCGCTATAAAGATATTTATGATTGAAGTGTTCGGAGTTTAAATTATCCAGTGGATAATTATAAATATGTACAAAGTAGGAACAGTGTGTTTTTCATTTTCGCTCACAGCTCACTAATCGTTAATCGTGGAATTGTTACATAATATTCAGCAAACATACCAAATAACAAAACTAGATACACGTTTCATCAACCATTCGTCAGTTTTTGCACATGTCAACAAAGTTACCAGATCATTATTAGAAATGTTAAGCACCTAACTTTTTTCTTTTCTTGTCTTATCTGTGTTGTGCTTTTCAGGTGGAAACAAAATAAAAAGACCCTGGTACCCCCCACTGGAAAAAAAAACCATCTTATCTACCATGTCTACGCCACATTGATCAGTATATAGCTCCACGTCTCCGGTACTGCCCTGGACACCGATCATTGCCGATGTTGCTCCGCGGTCGCTGCCGCGGTTCAAGGACAGGGTTCACCAGACAGCAATATCTACTCGAGATGTTGACTTAATGCTAATGCCAAGCCTGGCTGGAGTGAAGTGCGAGCACGTGTTTGTGATCGAAGGCTTGATACTTAACGATTCTTCGCCATTGTTGAGTCGCCACGTCTTGGGGGACGTGCAGGGGACTCTGGTGGAGACAGACGTCACTGGCCTCCCGTAGACATTGAGAGAGGTCCGCAGGGTCAGGTTCATTACCGCTTCATTTCATCCGCGTCAAGTTCAGCATTATGGATGATGTGCCTGGATAACATTTGGGATGCAACATTGCACGGCTATGTAAATAATTAGATAACGCATTCACACCTAGCTTAGCTCCGAGAGGTCATTCCATGATAAGACGTTGGTTTTCCATGCATTCGCTCGGGTAAGCGATGCTCGGTTTGTGGTTTTTCACCCAAGCCATACAAATAAACACAGACAGTTAACACGCCGGGTATGGTAATGGGTTATTGACCAACTATTAAATATCTTTGCTAGAGGTCATCACAAGGTGGAGCGAGTATCCACCGATCTCACAGCTTGATGGAACCGTCGATGACACTCGAACATGACGCAATATCGATATGCACTATTATATAGAGAGCACCGAAGTAGTGATGCGACATTCTTTTCTTATAACATATAGTAATGAACAACTTGTCCTTTGATTCGAGCTTTTGGTAGTGGGTTGAAGCTGAAAGATTGCCTTCTTATATACAACCATACGGTCATACATTTCTTACTTGCATGACATTGTTTAGAACCATTACACATGGCAATAAATATATAGCTGTGGCGTCACACAATACTTCCTGGTGTCCGGCTAATAACCGGATCCCCTGGCAGAGTGTGGACACGGTTACAAGTGTGATTATTTGATTGATCATCATTATCATGATTAGATTATCCGTGGTCCCCATGAGGCCGTGGGCGTCTTTCTCTCTCACAGTCTGTCTGATTGATAACATTGTGATATCGTGTAGGCCCCGATCCCTGAGATGACTGAGTTCGGACGTGCTAAATGCCAACGCAAACTTTGATCAGTTTTTGTTATTATTATTTTGTTGGTACAAGTGACTGAATCAATGGCGTAGCGTGGGCTTATTCTTTAATTTAAGAATGCTTATGTATTTATTTCTACAAATTTGTTATTTGTTTGAATATTGTTTTGTAATTGTATTGGCAGGCATGCACGTGGCGCCCCATGCCCTGTATAGCTATGCCATTGGACTAGATATATAGACTTGTCAATGAAGAATCCTACTTTGGCGTATAGTTTTCGCAAGAAAATATTGGTATTTTTGTGTCATTTTTGTCTTTGATCTGTCATGTTTTGTGTATAAATTATATTACAAAATAACAATACTGAATTATGAATAACATACTAAATCCTATTTTTATGCGAAATAAATCAGTGGAAGAACATTATTGTAGACGCTCCAAGGGCACACAAACATAGTTACACTTTAAACAATTTCAAAGAAAGCATGAATAAAGATATAAACAAGTTTAGACAGCCACAGCTAGATCGGAATTATAGAGTGGAAATATTGCAATTCTACAATTCAGCAATTCGATTTTGTTATAACATTGATATAATAGCAAAGATATAACTCTAACTGCACTCTTCCCGACCTTGCTTTGTAGACCTCAACGGAGACCGCAGCAGAGAGCGAAAATAGAAAATGGCCTCCCTCAAGGAAGTGTCCTTGCACCGCTGCTCTTCAACGCATACACGATTGACCAGCTGATCCATCCATCCAAACAACATGACGTTCTCTGTACGCTGGTGATCTTTGCATAGTGCCACACGGAACCATGCAGTCTTCAGAGGAGGTGGAGGAGTCCATCAGAGATACCCTGGCAGGTTTTGTCCCGTTCTATGCGACCCGACCATTTGAGAGCAACCATTCAGAATAGTGCCACCCCCCCCCCCCCACCCCCCCCCCCCCCCCCCACACACACACACACGTCATTTTCCGACAATGGCCCAACATCATCTCATGACATGATGTTGGGCCATTGTCGGAAAGTGACCTTATGCCAATATATCACAAAAATGACGTCGTGACGATGTTGGGCTGGCGGACATTTTAACCTCGAGCCAACGGCGATATGCCGACATCCGGAAACCAAATTCCGACATCGGCCCAACGTCAGGTGGCTAGCTGGGCAACACCAACTGGGGGACCGTGAGATGCCGTGAGTATGCATCACCAGTATACGGGAAGGTCAGCGCATGCGTCCAAGGTCCAGCCAGCGTTGAAAACATCCTGTAGACACTGGATGTCGGTGGCCATCTAAAGTAGAATACATCACCAAGTCGAAATTCCCATATAAACCCATAGGACACTCATAGGACAATCCTATGGGTCTCATATGGGTTTCATATAGGTTTCTAAGGGTTTATATGGGTTTCTATATGGGACCCATATATAGACATTTCCCAGGTCGAAATTCCCATAGAATCAAAACCCATAGGAAACCCTTAGAAACCCATAGAAACCCATGATCCACTTTCCCTATTGAAACCCGTAGAAACCAATAGGCCTACGGGTTATATGGGTCTCCTATGGGTTTTGGTTCTATGGGAATTTCGACCTGGCCCTGTTTTGTGGTATCGCCACAAATTTACCCTTCCCCTTCCACATATCAACTAAGAATGGTATATTGTTCCATAAAGGCGCAGGCCCAGTTCCATACTCACGGTTTTTACGGCGAACTGCAACGAATCGCAATGATTTACTAGAACTAATCGACTCGATTTAGCAACGGTGTAACAACGGTTTTGGAAGAATTGTACGGCGACTTAGAACGAATAGTCGTTCTTCGTCGTTGCTCGACGAGTCAGTTCGTTCTTCTTTTGTCATAACAAGTGCGTGATTATAACTCATATCGGTGTTACTAACTCGTTAAATTTGTAAGAGATCTAGTAACATTGTCAAAATTCACACATTTGCTTTAATATAAACTCTACTGGTGCTATTCCTTGATGTATTTTGTATTATCAATTGAAGCATAGAACATGTTTCGGTTTTACAAATTTCCCTTTCTTTAAAAAGGTATGTGCGGTTGAAGACAGTGTAGGGCTTTTAAATTATCCAATGGAAAGCTATAACTGTGTACAAGGTCAATGTAATGTGTTAGCGAATAACACTTTGCATTTTCGCTCATAACTTGGCCGTATAATATTCATTTGACGTGAAATATTCACACCTTACTCAGTTGACAATTATCATATCACAACGATATACGCATTGTCTCAACCATTCTTTACTCTATGCAAATGTCAACAATGTTACTAGATCCCTTTAATGAAATAGATACACAATAACTAAACTAAATACATGGAACATCGGTTGCATCATCAAGTTTATCCAAAGTTCACTATTTTTTAGGTCGACTGGAAAGAAAGTATTTCATTCTCGAATGTATCGCTTATTTTTTCGGTAGATTTGTTGCAATGTGATGAGTCCTGGATGAGTCAGTTACGTTGCTTACGTTTAACAATTCTATTTCGTGACTGTGCACTCCAATAGATGGCTAATATGGCGCGATAATGTGTTTGTGTCATGTTCGATGTTTTAGGGAGTACGTTCGTGATGTTTTTATAACGACACGTGATGAAGACGATGAACATACCATGACTGAGGACTAATCAAACTTGCATCTATAATAGACGAAGGAGAAGACACTGTCGTGATCATTTCCTTCCCCCATGGGAGAATACAGCTTTCACTGGCATGACTGGGGACTGGAGCACGGATGGATGTACGTGGCATGAAAGATACATGAACATTCAGAATCAGTGTCGTACCCAGGAATTTTTAAAGGGGGGGGGGGGGGGGGGTTCGTCAGAAAAAATTTCTGTCAGCAGGGGGGGGGGGGGGGGTAGTCGTAGATAATTTTCGAAGCCGAGACCAAGTACCTTCAATATTTTCGAGACCGAGACCTCCTGATTGCTAGACCGGTGCTCAACCATCGAACC
>JBAMJV010011397.1:57500-70000 GCA_037951105.1 Echinarachnius parma | reverse complement strand
CATGTACATGTAAGAAGTCGAAGACTAGCCTCTTGACAAGGCTTTATAATCTATATATCTGGTAGAAACGACATCAGGAGCTGCACTGGCTGTCGCTGATCTTGTGTTTAGTCGCGTCCGCCAGGTGTTCATGCCATGTATTCAGCTCACGGACGCGAGGCTAGGCATTGTCGAAAGGCCAGGCTAGTAGAAGACAGTATCTCATTAATTCATAACAAAGTTTTGTTTTCTCGTTTTCTCCGGATGTCTAAGAAACTATAATTGAAGTTGTGGGGGTGTATTAGAAACACGAACCTATATAACGCCGCGAACTGTAATCAATGTGGTGAAGAGCTCTGCGTGAAGAATAATCCTGGTGGAACATAATTATAGCCAAGGCCAGCTTGGAGTCGGGACCTAGTCCTAGAGCTTTGCCAGACATATATATTGCATTTTCACGAGAAACGGGTCCACCCTTTTCAAGCCAAAATTCAAAAGTTGCGAGACTATTGTCTTATAAAAAGGAAATACCAATCAAGCGCTAGCCTGAGAAGATTATGACTTGAAACTATATTTAGTGGAACTATTGATTGTCAGAGCTCGAAATAATACATGCTGGTCACTGCGACCGTTAAATTAGTCAGGCATCTGTATATCTTTTTACTGCATTTGTTTGTTATGTTATCAAACCAAATGCTATTTTGTTTTCGGTTAACCACAATCAAAGTGATCCAATCATATTTTGTATGTAATAACAGGTTGATCTTTATTTTAACTTGGTAAAAGAGTAACACATAATCCTTCACATATAAACCGAACAACTACTGCTTATTATTTCATAATCAGAACCGTTTCAAGATTTCGTCATGCCAAAATATTTATATGTAGTTAGGAAAGCAATGTATACAAATAAGAGGTAATCATAACTTCATGGTTGAGTAAGCACAGATTAAAGAGAAACCGTCATTTTTATTTTATTCGCAAAAGTAATATCGTTATTGCAGTTTATTGAGAAATGAGAAATTTACAATTTTAAACGTCTTTTATATTTATTTTTAAACAACAATTATAATAATCTCAGAATGTCTTCATATACATATTTATACAAGTATAAAATGGTATCATTATACGTCCGAAGAACATTATGCTTTGATACTATTACAGCAACAAAATGATAACAAAATTTAAATTATAATCGGTTTTTACAAATATTTTGAGAATGAGTATATTAGGTGATCTAGTAACTTTGTAGACATGTGCAAAAAGTGATGAATGGTTGATCAAATGTGCATTGTTGTGATTTGATATGTTTACTGAGTAATGTGTGAACATTTCATGTTAAATGTTTTTTATATGGCCAAGTAATGAGCAAAAATGAGCAAAAATGCAAAGTAATATTCGTTTACTTACTGCGCTGACCTTCTACACAGTTATAACTTTCTAGTGGATAATTAAAACATCCGAACACTTTAATCATTAATATCTTTTAACGAGAGGGAAATTCGAAAAAAAAAACTTGTTCCATTCTTATATTGGTAATACAAATATAACAAAGGTATGACAGAACCGCTAGAGTTCTAAATACAGCACTGATCACAATTGACCCACGACAGGTTCACGGCTTGTTTTGCGATGTTGCACGAGAGCCGCACGACAGTCGTACGAATAAATGGGTGTCATACGACGACAAATATGTCGTCGCTTGAAATTCGGACTTATTAACCCTATTTTTATGCCACGACAGACCGAAGAAATGTTGTCTTACTGCGTCGTGATAACATCGTACGACAATCGTACGGCATTCGTACGAGAAAAAAAATTACATGCTGTGGATGCCAACAGTTTGGTGTCGTACGATAGACCTGCAATAAAACCACGAAATGTTATTACTTCTCTGTCTGTTCCTGTCGCGGAAGCTACATTTTAATTGTGACAGTCGTACGAAACTCAACCACAACAGAAACAATTTACATTTCGTACGACAGACCCACGGCAGAATAATCGTGGGTTTCATTGTGACCATGGGGTTTAATTTAGTTTAGTTGCTTTCACGATAGTAACAGAGAAGTCAGAAAATGTTGTGATTATATCGCAGGTCTATCTTACGACACCAACTATTTGGCATCCACAACGTGTCATTTTCGCACGAATGTCGTACGATTGTCGTATGATGTTATCATGACGTGGATCTGTCGTGGCATAACAGCGTTTACGCTTTTTGGAGAGTAGTTCTTCAAGGTTCAAGGTAGTCCGAATTTCAAACGACGACAGATACCCTTTTATTCGTAAGACTATCGTACAACATCGCAAAACAAGTCACGAAATCCCAAACATTTCGTTGTGAACCTGTCGTGTGTCCTTTGTGACCAGGGCTAATTTTATGCCACGACAGATTCACGACATTTTTGTCGTACTGGTATCATGATAACATCATACGACAATCGTACGACAATTGTACGACATTCACACGACATTCATACGAAAACAACATGTTGTGGATGCCAAAAAGTTTGGTGTGATTTCTTGCGACAATTGCACGTCATTCGTGCGATTGTCGTGAGATAAGCGCAATTAATTCGTACGATATCAACTAATTCGTGCGATTATCGTACGAAATTCGCACGATGTTCTCAAGTTACTCCTTGTGTATCAATAACGTTGCTGACTTCTCTGTCTATTCCTGTCGTGAAAGCATCTCAAATTTAATTCTGACCACTTCCACGTCAGTCGTACAACATTTAACAACGACAGAAAATGTACATTTTGTACAAAAGACTCATCGTGTGATTCAGGGCTTAATATTTGTTGATTTGGACAATTATGTTTTACTAGATCCCTTTAAAGTGAATCGAGCATAACAGCTCTTGCTGATGAATTAGTCGGAAATATTATACAAATGGAGATGGAGGGAATATCACGGAATGTTTCTCTCCGAGGGATTTTAAATGGCATTTCAAATCCCGAGGGAACATGATGTGCCCGACAACAAGGTTAACATCTGTTATGTTATATGACAAAAGAAAAACACCTTAACACGTTTAGCCTCTCTGAGCTCGATTAGAAAATATGTTTTTCGAAGTGATTTGTTGACAAGTCATTGTGACGTCATAATATAACCTCTCTCTCTCATTGTGACGTCATAATACAATCTCTTTTGTAGAATGTTCTATACACCTGCAATCGATAGCATTGCTTTCATTGTTTAAACAAAAATTCCCCTCTATCGATATATCGCGGCTCTTCCGTGTGATATAATTATGTATGTTAACATCACATGACCGAGGTTAGCTACAGTAATCAATGACTCGTATTTGATCAAGTCAGATAACAATGATTACACATTTATATTTTACGAAGGTGCAGGAGATATACTTGTTCGCATTTCAACTTTGCCCGAAATGATGTGGTATAATTATACACATAGTGATGACATTATAATACTATTTTGTGTTCCGCGATACGGGTCCATGTATACAGATAAATGTGTGAGATATAAATGTGATTGATATCATTATTGTCATAATAGCCGTCGTACTAATATAGTGAAAATATTCATGTTGTATATTAGCTATAGGTTTAAAATTTGTTTTCGTCAAATGCGTCATTGTGATCATTAATGTATATAATATATATAGAAATGATATTATGAGAGTGTTATCTACATGTTTTGTGTGCTTTTGTGTTTCTGCCGGGTTGTTTGATCGTCACCCGGTGCATTTCTTTGACTATTTAGATGCAATTAGTCTTATCAAAACATTGATTATGTGTGATGTTGCCACTTTCATTGCTTATTCAACCAGTGCATACTATGGTTCTATTTTTAACACGATCGAACAGTAATGTCGATTGATTCATTAATAGTGTTTACAAAATGCTATTCACTATTATTATGCTTTCCGTTATCCGGATTTATCCGGTTAATGCGTTACCACGAATGTATCCATTATATCTAAAGAAAGAAAAATAACGATTTTATCTCATAATTATATTTATTTAATAATGTTGTTTTAAAGAAACCGCGTCTACGAGTTGGGGATTAATTTTAATAGTGATGACGTCATCAGTAAGAGGTATTCTTTCCTTTGATCAATATCTGCCATCAACGGATTAATTTTGCATGTTTCGTTTCATCAGAAAACACATTTATGTATATTGACCGTTAAAAAGTCAAAATCCCTGCAAATACCTTTCTGAACGATATAAATAGGTTTCACGATGATGAGCTGAAATTAAATTCATCGTTGGGGCAATTAATATTGAATCATGTTAATCCATTGATTCATTTTGTAATGGTGAATGGAAACCGAAAATACACAAGGAGAAATGATTTAGTGCCAAATTTATTATTATCATCATGAACATCGACATCGACGCAATATATTAACAATGAACATGGACTGCTATAATATTTGAACAAAAGATGTATCGCAACCACATGTAACCCTAACCCATTCCTTGTTATAGTTTATCATCAATATTGCTACATATTATCATGATTATAAGACATTCTATTTCTTTTTCTAAAGAATAATCGGCATTCTGGTCTGCCATTTATTCATGTTGCTGTTGAACTTTGTTAAAACGAAGACGATTATTGGAACTATGAACATTTTCTCGTATTATGTCAGGGTAAAATAATGTATTAGCTGGGACCAAAGGTGGTTATGTTATCATCAGAGTTCTCTATAACGAGGTTCCCCTGTATAATCCAATATCATTGACTCAATTTCCATCAACTTGATATTACAAACATGCCCCATTATATTATATAAAAATGTTTCGCTAACTTCCCTGAAGCCTAAATCATTACCAATAATCAATGCTTACGATATGAATTATTGTATTTTCCTTTTCGCTTAAGTATATACATATATAGATAGACATTTGTAATTTGTCTCTTTATTATTCATTTAGTTATTCATTTATATTATTTCAATGCATACAAGAAAACCAGAAATCCCTATACACAGCAGCCGTGGCCGCAATCTGCGTAGATTATTAATCAACAAATTAATTATCATGATATTGCCAGCCAGTGGTAAACATTTACAAAGTTTATTTCTCTGCGCTACAGCGTATAGCAGAGAAATTATGTTTGTAACAGGCAGGTCGTTAAAACGACAGCTTTGTATGGAAGCCAGTGGAGCGAATCCGTTGATTCGCGCGGGCTTTTTTGAATAGGTTCGGTATGTGGCCGAGGAGGGTGACATAGGCATGTATTGGAAGGGGTAGTCATTCTACGTTTGTCAGTCAGATCGTTAACACATACTGCGCAGCGTATAGCCAGTTCTCTTTTTTAGGGCGTTGTCATCGAGCTACAATGGATGCCTCGGGGCTCGGGCGTTTAAAATACCGTCAAGGAGCAAGTTCAGGCGTCCCATTTTCTCGCTGTTGGAAGAGCTGGATGAGCTCGTTACTCATAAGTTAAGTGCATTTCAATTCAGTTACGAATCGTATTAATATGAATTCAGTGGAAATTTAATTGTTAAAATTGAGTAGATAATATGCGGTCTATGCCTTTAGAGAGAAAGAGATTCGGCATAAAGTGTAGCATAAAGTTGGTTCGAAATATACACTATGTTATTCGAAGTGAGGGCTGCTGTGTGAGTTTCGGCTAAGGGCTTTTTGTCCGAAGGTACATGAATATTTTGTTATTCTTTATTTATTTCACTTGTGATTCTACGTTTTTGTGATATTAATGCACTGTTGTTATACCTATTTACCGGTTTTTTAGGAACCTTGTACTTGGAGCACAAGCAGAAGCTAATGAAGATCGCAGATCAGTCACCCTATGGATGGGGCACCGTGGTGGAGTACAAAGCCAACGTTCTGGCCTTCGATTCGGTCGACGAGAGAAGGATTGAAGTCCGAGGTCATGACGAGGGGCAATGCGGCATCAATGGACCGACTAGGAGGCTGCATAGGGGCAGCGGGTTCCGGCCATACACTACAACGCCGTCATCTCGACGGGTTGCTTCAGGACTCAGCAGGCCCGTGCAGTCTGGGGACGCCCGGAGGAAGGGTGACGTCGGGTTTTCCGTCGGAGGTCGGGCACCAGTCTTGCGTGTGGGAAGCCGGGGTATTGGCGTTTTTGGTGTCGAGAGGTCACACGTGTCAAGGGCAGGCAGTGAGGCAAAGATAAGTACTCAACCATTACGTCAACATCATTATGTTGATTATTTTGCCACATGCAATTATGTTGATTTTGTGTCATTCACTGTGGGTCGTTTGACGGCTCTTAATAGTTATGGGGGAATGGCACGAAATTACGTTTTAAGATGTGATTGATGAGGGGTAAAGAATGCCCTATCATGTTTGGCCCGGGCAGATTGATAGTAATAGTAAGAAGAATTTAATATATTCGCTAGGGCGAATCTTGTGTTTATAGGGGGAGATATACCCTGAGCATTTTGAGGAAAGGGTGTTTTTTGAATTAGAAGTATGCCCGTTGATTGAAGTTGATAATATTAGTCAGAGAAGGCTTGTTTTGGATTGTTGAAATGTTTATTCTTGCTTATTTAAAGAAAAGTTTTAATATGAAGACGATATACTTGCCAATGATGTGTTGTCTTTTGGTGACTCGTTGTTTAATTTTGATTTGAATTTTGCATAATAATTGAGATACTCGAAGACCATAGGGCATAGCTCGGTTTGGATTGTGATTTTCAAGGTAAGTGGAGGTTTCCATAAATTTTAACGTCTTGCCTTTTGGTATTTCGACGGTCAAGTACGTGTTTACGTAAGTCACGCGGGTCGTCGTCACCCACGGAATTGGGGACCGCAAGGTCACAAGGTAATTATGTGCTTCGATGATGGTCTCGTTTTGTAGCAACCGATAAAGAGGCACCCGATTTACTTGAGGTTGTGCACCACGATATGTTGGGCTTGGGTTTTCTTAATTGTGGAAAATATGAGTCGCTGGAAACCCATTAGCTGCCAGAGGTAGCTTGGCCTGGTCCGGAGCATGGCTGGAGGGTATGTATATGCATATATCTCACGAAATGGTTGAGAAGCGATGATATTATTCTTTTGTACATTGTTGAAATTCTGGAATGGTTGTATCCTAGCTGGTCCACGTGAATGAATTGGCGGGCTTTGGTGGCCGGATTATTCTTCGTATACCGCGACAGGTAAGCTCGTTCAAATGTAGATAAGGGAGATTTTTAATAGCTCGAATGGTTGAGCCAGTTGGCAAGCACCCGTCATGCTTAGTAAGGAAGTAGTCTTTGGATTGTCGTTCGGGTTGCAGCAACTGTTGCTTGCCTGAACGGGATTGGAGTAATGGTATTAAGATATAAATGTCTTTTTTGATGCCTCTGGCACAGTATATGGTGGGCACACCCACGTTGAGGATGGATTGCTTGAAGCAACGGTCAGGTGGTCATTTGTCGAGTCCCATAGAGGCTCCACTTGAAGTGAGCTGGAGGCTGTAAACATAGTGTTGTTTTTATATGTAAATACGAAGATGAATTGCTTGAAGCAACGGGCAGGTGGTCGTTTGACGAGACCCATAGAGGCTCCACTTGAAGTGAGTTGGAGGCTGTAAACATAGTGCTGTTTTTATATGTAGATACGAAGACGAATTGCTTGAAGCAACGGGCAGGTGGTCGTTCGACACGGCCCATAGAAGCTCCACTTGAAGTGAGCTGGAGGCTGTAAACATAGTGCTGTTTTTATATGTAGATACGAAGATGAGTTGCTTGAAGCAACGGGCAGGTGGTCGTTTGACACGGCCCATGGAGGCTCCACTTGAAGTGGGCTGGAGGCTGTAAACATAGTGCTGTTTTTATATGTAGATACGAAGATGAATTGCTTGAAGCAACAGGCAGGTGGTCGTTTGTCGAGTCCCATAGAGGCTCCACTTGAAGTGAGCTGGAGGCTGTAAACATAGTGTTGTTTTTATATGTAGATACGAAGATGAATTGCTTGAAGCAACGGGCAGGTGGTCGTTTGACGAGACCCATAGAGGCTCCACTTGAAATGAGCTGGAGGCTGTAAACATAGTGCTGTTTTTATATGTAGATACGAAGATGAATTGCTTGAAGCAACGGGCAGGTGGTCGTTCGACACGGCCCATAGAAGCTCCACTTGAAGTGAGCTGGAGGCTGTAAACATAGTGCTGTTTGTATATGTAGATACGAAGATGAGTTGCTTGAAGCAACGGGCAGGTGGTCGTTTGACACGGCCCATGGAGGCTCCACTTGAAGTGAGCTGGAGGCTGTAAACATAGTGCTGTTTTTATATGTAGATACGAAGATGAATTGCTTGAAGCAACGGGCAGGTGGTCGTTTGACACGGCCCATAGAAGCTCCACCATGAAAGAGCTGTAGGCAGTGAAGAGAGTTCACTTCCGTTTTTATATGTAGATATGAAGAATTAATTGCTTGAAGCATCGGACAGGTGTTCAGTCCACGAGACCCATAGAGGCTCCACTTGGGGAGAGCTGGAGGCGATGAAGAGTTTGCCGTTTTTGTTCGTAAGATATATTTGTGTATAGTTTAGTCCAGTTCAGAAGGTTAGTAAGCATGGTAAGAAGGATGTTTTTGTGATAGGTAGCCATGGAGATTCATGATATGCGTAAAATGCATGTATGTACTTTATTGTGTCACCCTTTTGGGTAAAGAGAGATGCCAAGTGTCAGATCTCTCGTTTGAGATGGGGTGTCCTGGTACAAGTGGAATAGATGCTTTTGAGCATAGTTGGGAGGGATATATAAATTGATTGGTCCCTCCACTAAGATTGATTGGAAAAATTGTAGATACAAACAAAAGTTTGTTTGGGAATAAGTAAATGGCTTTGATAGTTTATTGTGGAAATCGGCCTCCTTTTGGCCGAAGTTGTATAAGGATATTAATTTGTTATTTTTTTTGGTAGATGTGAGGAAGATTGACTCCGGTGGGGCAAGGAAAGGTAGAGGAAATAATGGATTCTTTGGTAATCCTAACTAGGCCTTTAAAGTAGTGGCTTTGAAAGTTCGTTTCTAATGCAATGTTTTGCTCTTGCAGATTAAGACCTGGATCAGACGATCAGCGCTATAGGATACTAGCGGTCGGTACCACTTCTAATCAAGGGCATGGCTACGCATCTGATCATGTGTAGGAGTGAGAGGGCTTCGAGGACGTATTATGGCGCTTTCTCACGATGGGAGTTTATTCATTAAAAGCCTTCTGGAATAAGCCAAGCGACAGAGCTCCAGAAGGGTAATCTAGAAGGGCACAGTCGCTTTCGACGTGTTTATTTCTTTATGTGGGAAATACACGACAGAAGCTGATGTAGAAGTTTTGCAAGATCTAGCGTGTATTGTTATGTCCATGTGCGGGGTTCCTGTGTTTTTGATGTAGTAAAGTCCTTGCGATGCTATGGTATATTCTTGTGGGCATGTATAAGATTAATTCTATTGTTTTTAAATGTGCGCGTGAATAGCATTGGCGCACTCGCAGATGTTTGGTTTGTACGAAACCGGGGAATAGTGCTGGTTCCGTAGGTGGTGGAAAATAATTGCGTTGTGTATGAATTACACAACCCTTTGTGAAATGTTGGGCATTTATTTGATATTATAAAATGGTACTAAAATATATAATTATGTTTTTTTTTTGCTTGGTGGTCTCCTTTTAAGGTTAGGTGGCGCCACATGGGCTGCTAGAGCTTCTATTAATGATATGTTATGGAAGAGGCATGGTTGCTGGAGGTCTAGAAAGTAAAGGTCGGTTATGTTGACGGCTCAGTTGAGCTCCAGTTACAGGTCACGAGGCCTGTCAAGCATGATGCATTGAATATGTGATAAGCACGCGTTTGTTATTGGCTCACTTGAGAAAGTTAGAGCATGGAAGAGATGCTGCTCAGGCTCTTATTTGTGGATTCGGGCGGATAGGAGTTTTTGTTTTTGATCGGGCGTTAGCCAGGGATGGTTAGAGTTGCTGATGCGTACGATGCATACGGTCTAAAGTTGTTTGTTTGTTAATCTTGAAGGGCAAAGTTTTTGTTCTTGCGGGATTACATTGTTTTAATTAAGTTGTTTGTGGTATGCATTCGCATTTGAGAAGCCATGCGGTTGATGTTCTCGTATCGGAAGTTTATATATTTGTGGTTAATACGTTTATATGATAACGACAATGTTCGGTTATGTAGTTTTATTTGGTAAGGGGCCAATTTTGTTTTAAGAATGTATGCTCGTTTATGGCTATATTGGTTATTGATGGTGTCTTGAGGGCATTTGTCCCTAGATTGCGTCACGTATTTCTTTAATTGAATGTATTCAATTTATTTTTGTTTTTTAATGCTTTATAGTAAGATTGTATGTAATTTTGGGATTTAATATTACGGTAAGGCGTATTTATTGGTCAGTCTCAACCCCTTCTTTTATAGGTCTAGGCACACGCTGACAAGCTTTTCCATATAAGATATGGCTCAGTGTTATTATTTGATGAGGTGTGTTTCTATGTTGGGTGAGAGGTATTTTGAATGGGATTGTTGTCGTTTTTTGTATGCATGGAACAGACGTTTATTTCTCTGCGCTACAGCGTATAGCAGAGAAATTATGTTTGTAACAGGCAGGTCGTTAAAACGACAGCTTTGTATGGAAGCCAGTGGAGCGAATCCGTTGATTCGCGCGGGCTTTTTTGAATAGGTTCGGTATGTGGCCGAGGAGGGTGACATAGGCATGTATTGGAAGGGGTAGTCATTCTACGTTTGTCAGTCAGATCGTTAACACATACTTATTGTTGATGATGTCATTAATAATAATGATAATAATGATGATAGTATAGATGTTTTGGTTTTTGAGGGTTGGAATGTTTTATAAGGAAGTACACCAATTTTGTGTGGGTTAGCGTTAGGTTTTCCAGAGTTTTTCTCTTATTAGTTTTTATCTCTGGTTTTTCACCCTATGCTAATCAGGCACGGTATTATCATTATTATCATTATTATCTTCGTTGTAAGAAATTATGTGCTTGTATGCACTGGTTATATATGCTTAAGATATAAACGTCTTTGTGTACGTATGATTATGATGTTGGTTATGTGAAATTGGTGTTATTTTGTAATAAAAATGTCGGTCTCTGTACTGGGCTCGCTGCGCAGGCACACGCTGACAAGCTTTTCCATATAAGATATGGCTCAGTGTTATTATTTGATGAGGTGTGTTTCTATGTTGGGTGAGAGGTATTTTGAATGGGATTGTTGTCGTTTTTTGTATGCATGGAACAGACAACGTTTCTTGTTTGTTTGTTTGTTACCTAGTTTTTTTTGTTTGTTGATATTGTAATTTTTGTTGTTGATTTTTTAAATTTTGTTGTGGTTGTTTTGTGTTTGTTTATTTGTTTGTTTAGTTTTTTTTTATAGGGGGTGGGGGCTTTCAAGGGACTGAAGCGACTGAGCCGTGGAATGGTTACCCCCTCCCATGTGAGGTTCATATTGGGGGGTGGGATATTGAAAACGAGTTATTAGAGCGCTAAGACACGTCAAAACTGAAATGCATCACTTTATGAAACTGGGAATCAATGGTCTAGTCCAGTTTACATGCATGCATATTTAGAACTTGTTTGTTGGGGAGGGGGGGGGGGGGGGGGGGGTGCACTTTCTAAGCCCAGACCCCCTCCACATCTGTACGGCAGTATTGCCAGCATTCATATGAAATACTGTCGCATAGCTATGCATTTTGTGTCTATTCAGACGATGATTACAAATTATTACTCGTATAACTCGAATACAATGCTCGCAAAAAGGGGGGAAAACTACCTTCAATATCAAACAAATTAATCATAGTGGAAAATCAAGTTTTTATTTGGCTTCAGTTAAAAATGGAAATTGTTAACGCCACTTACCCCTGATGAATTCATGGATCATTAAACATGACGTAAATTGTAATCCATTAAGAAATTGCTTGTGCCGACGTCTATTTATTAAGTCTGTTTCATGAATAGAACTGTGTCTATTTCACTTATTGGTTAGAGCATAGACGTACTACTGTAAAGATGGACAATCGGCGAATTCTGTCTCCTTGGTCCAATGATGCAGCATAATATGCAGCACAATGATGCAGCATAATTGGAGATCAAGTTTATGATCAGAAGTCCGTCTAAATTGTTCATGTTACAGCAATTTGCAGATGACTTCACTTACGAAGGATGATTATGTTGTACTTGGGTACCTGGTCCGGTGAAAATTAGCTTCGTGCACCCTATAGGGTTGCCCGCTAGTATGCTCCCCGGGGAGTTGAGAATGTGTACAATATCATTGTGCGGGTCTGAACTGTACCAAATGACCAGGGATAATAATAAGCGCTTTGAGCGCCTTATATTAGGTGGATATTGCGCAATATAAATATCCTATATTATTATTTATTATTATAATTATGTTTCCATGAGTTATTTCCAATGCTTTAATGCCTTTGTCTCGTGTCAGGCGCAAGAACAAAAGCCCATTTTACACTTTTGCCTTCATGTCAGAGGGATCTTAGTAACATTGTCAAAATCCGCAAAACTTACTCAGAACTCTAATGGTTCTCTCATACCTTGTTGTAT
>JBAMJV010011397.1:10000-55000 GCA_037951105.1 Echinarachnius parma | reverse complement strand
ACAATGTAATGCTTATGACCAGCTGTACACGGGTGTTTAATGTACCAACACTGTGATACCAACAACATCTTGGACATGGAGTGAATAACATTGTATGTTTATCACGATTTATTTCGAGTAACACTCATTTATGTACAATAAATATATGATTAGTTTGCTATAATTCCGTTCACTATTAAACATAATACACATGACACAAGAAGTGTGTCTGTTATATTCCTAATACTCCATGCTGTATGAATCCAACATGGACATTACGTTATCTACGGTAGATTGCAACATACTTACATTATATCATATCAAATTGACACAGTAATAATCTTAAAGATACGGTCTTTATTTGCAAGTCAAAATTCGAACGTTGCGAGAAAATTGTCTTATGTAAAAGAAAGTACCCTTTCAGGGCTATTCGGAGAAAATTAGGACATGAAAATTTATACATTTTGGGGAGCTACATTTACATTAATATCTTAACATTATAACGGATCGTTGCAATCATTCAATTAGTCTATCAATTGCACACCCTTAACTGTAATTCGTGTTTGTACTGCATGTTCACAAGCCATATATTACTCTTTTTTGTTTAGCACAATCAAGTGATTTTATCAGATTCGTGATATAACAGGGCGATTTGTCTATAAACTTGGTAAAAATATTAGACATAATCCAAACAAATATTATTTTTTCTGGCGTCATTTGAATTCTTATAGTAGTTAATAACTGAGAACTTAAAAATGTCATCAACTTGATGTAAGTTGTATCCTTGCGGTTTATGGAACGTTTTACTGAACTTGAAAATGCCTGAACAAAAAAGGACACCAACTTCAATTTACAACTTGTCAGTCTCCATTTCAATAAGTCATTCATAAATAATTACACAAACAGATGGCGTCTCTTTCGTTTCCAATGTAAAAGTTATGTAACGTATAGAGGCATTTATTTGATCGTGATAAATCAGTGATCAACCTTCTCTCGCCTTATAGAAGGGTCATATAACGATTGTCTATTTAAATTAGATACTGATAGGGAAGGATAACTAAGTTACTCAAACTATTCAACGTATAAAACCAACGAGCAATTTTGTTGAATGATGATCATTCACTAAAACAATCACAGTCCTTCTTGTCGAGTGGCAAACTATATACTCGCTGTCAATTTTACTCAGTGGCATAGCGTGGCCCGACTGATTTGGGGGTAACACTTGATGCATTTCTGTATCTTTAAAATGATTTGTACCCTTATTTGAGCAAATTAATTAAGGTCATGTTTCCCCATGCCCCCCTTCCTCCTTACTGGCTACGCCGATGGCTGCATTTCTACCATAACGTTACATTCGTTCGATTTGAAATTAATCATTATAGCTGTTTTTAGTTCCTGCTTCATGGTGGAAAGTCGATACGCGATAAAGACTCACTTCGAGGGCCCCTAAGTAACGAAAATGCATCCAATTGAGATTGGATTAATGTTGTGATAGATGGTAACATCGTCATATTAAATTCGCACTTGATCGTGTCTGCGATTGATGTGTCTGTCTTATCAATTTTGGATCGTACGATTCATTTATTCAGTCATGTCAATAAATACGATAACATAAATGATTCAATATCTGTCAATCAGATAGTGCGTGCCAATCAAACATTAGCGTTTGATCAAGACATCTTCCATATTTTTTCCAATCCATCGGTAAAAGTAATCGCCGAAAACCATGACAAATATTTATGCAAAAATAAATTAAAGTGTTTCAGAGACACTACAGTAATGTTGTAGACATGTTTTCTTCGAATGTGCCATTATGCACACTGTCCATGCTATCATCAGGGAGTCTGAGACGTGAACCGTCGACAATTCCATCAGGAGGGGAGCCAGGGGCAAACCGGACGGGGTCAAGGGGAGGGGGGGGGGGGGAGGGGGGGGGGGGGGGTGGGGGGGGGGGCAACGATAACTATGTTATTTCCTTGTTTGTATCTATCTCTCTCTCAAAAAAAGAAGGGGGTCAGAGTTGCCCCTCTTAGCTAAAACATATCCCTTCTATATAAATGCCCATTGTTTATGTTTTTTCTTATGGGTTATATAGGGGGCAGTGGAGTGGGTATAACTGTCCCTGATGGCTGCTTCTTCCCCCCTTTTAGCTATATATACGTCACTATACATATCCCGTTTACAATTAATTGTTGTTAGTTTCTCTTACAGGGGGTGGGGGGAAGGGTGAGGGGTCAGATATCCCGGGTTGTTGCCCCTTACCCCCTCTTAGCTATATACGCCCCTGGACGTTATCCCGTCTAGATTTCCATTGCCTCATCGATATTTCCGCTCCCACTGTCGCAGTCTGTCGCCACTGCATAAATCGACAAGTTCAACATCAAGTAGCGCCCCGGGCAAACTGCATAGGCATGTCTCTCTTACCCATGCATTTCATCAAAATATCAGGGGGTAAGAAACAATGTTTCTACTCTCTCTTTTTTTTTTGGTTGTTGGAATTTCATCAAGAAAGAAAAACAAACATGCAATTTTCCTAAATAAGAGACAGAGCCGATTTCAATTTATTGTTGAGCTAACAATTTGTTTGTGTGCCACCAGTCACCCGGGGGTCTCTGCGATGCGACGCGTTGTTGCTCTACAACCCTACATTCGCAGCTCAGTTTTGGCTGGCTCAATATTGATGATGAAATGAATTTCACGGTCGATTTGTATTTTAAACGGGACAAGGACGAGGAAAGAATAATTATGAGGTAATATTGCGCCCCAAAAATATACCCAAATTAATAATGAAATGTTACGCACGTTTAGGATATAATCACCCCCGGCTCTCTTCATGTTTACATTGATGAGTTGTGACTGAAATACTAATTGTGCGGCGACACGCAACTAGCGCCGTCTTTATAGTTACATAAACTTTGCTTTGCTTGAAGTTGAACATTGCTGGAATCAGGTCGACGTTAGCAGGGGTCACGCATAGTTGTGATAGAATAGATACTGGAAGACAAACAAAAATATATATTTTGGCGTTTATGAAACGAAATTTAAATCATGTTGATGCTCAAAGATGGTCTTGACATAGTCGAATTACATAATTATGAATAACATAAGAGTTTAAACAAATAAGTAGCGCCATATTCATGCAACTAATCAAAATGGCGACCTACATTAGTCACCAGAACGTTTTCAATAATATACATTTCAATGCACCCTCCCGCATTTGATTAAAGTAGCTAATTTAATTTGCGTTTGCATTTCCGCAAAATGATTCGAAGTGGATGAACGGACGTAATGACTCTCAACTGGTTCTCAGTGTCAAAAAGTGATGTCATCCACGCATCAATCCCACCTTTTATCAGTCAAACTAGTTACATAAACTGGAAGAAAAAAAAATCAAAATTGGTGCTAAGCCCAGATTTGGTAGATATTTATTAGAACAGCCTCGTTTATGCACTCTAATAGATGTAGCACGTCAAATTTTTATTTTTGTTAATTCTTTTCAATCGAGCGAATCAATTTGTAGCAAAATGGGGCAGGGAATTACTGATGTGGTCGTCCGGCGAGCCATTTTAATTAAGTGTGGCGAGGCATGGTATTAAATTCACTGTACACACTTTGCCCGTGATGAGACCTACATATCGATCAGGCGAGTGCGTGAGGGCCAAGGGACAAATGGTAACTATTCGCCAAAAGTCATCACAATATTGCCATTGCATCTATACTGTTGCTTTGAATACCATCTAGACCTTACACCGACCTTCTTTCCAACTTCCGGGCAGAATATATTTACATTATAAAGAGAGAGTTCGGTTACACTTTATTTTAGAATACCACCCAAATGTAAGAAAAATCGTTTTACAATGCGAATTGGCAACAGGATAATGTTCTTATGCAACTGCACTGATAACTCGGTGTCGATGACATATTTATCTTTGTATAAATTGGATCCATTACACCCCCCTCCCCCCACCCCACTACCCCACCTCCTCTTACATACCTACCAACAAATCTTTTCCTTGCAATATGTGGATGACAATACAATTCGTAATTATATCATAAAATTTGATTTCATGTATTTCCACTTATATAATAAATACAACTAAACCAACCCAGAAAAAAATCCAACAACACACAACTATAAAAGAATACCATATGTGTTCATTCTTCATGAGCACTTAACATGAACAGTTAAACAAAGTTTGAATACCAATCCAACATCATAATTTTCCTTGTTTGGGTTAACATCCACTATTTTGTGCTCGCAGCGTAACAAAATAATACGATTTTAACTGTTTAAGGCGAAAGTAAACCAAACTAAAGGCACCGGACAACATATTAAACAAAAAGTCGAACGGACTTCAGAACACAGCAATGCAGCCACTATTCTAACTCCACATGGTCAGGCAGTATAATTCACTAAGTGATATAAATATAATGAAGACGGTTGACCCGGTGTGACGCACTGTTATTTAAAGACCTTCTAGTGAGGGGGAGTAAACAGCCGTCCGAACCTTTCCGAACCTATCCGAACATGTCCGAACATTGGAACGATTGGTATAGGCTAGTTTGTGTGCACTACATAATTATCAGTGAGGTGAGCCAGTGCATGTATTTTGCACCGTGCGCAAGGCGTTTGCAATATGGCACCGCGCGCGTCTGATTTACGAATCCAACCCAACCTTTAACATCTTTCTAAAGAAGCTCAGCTTAAAATCGCTTCTTATAATCATTTCCTCACCTTGACATTCGTGATATTTTTAGACACATAATATAATTCCCCGCCGCTTGCATGCCGTGCGTGTACGTTCAGCTACTGATGACCTTCACCTTCACCGCTGTACGGTGTCTTATTGATTTCCTTTTCAGGAGTAGGAAATATTTTGTTAGATGAATCGGTGAAGCAAGAAACGACTTGAAGTGGACTGGACATTTAATTCTAGGTCCGCTACCAAGTAAATTAGTTTGCTTTGGCTACTTATGACCGGTTCAATAAAATGGCCTTGGTTTATTCGATTTCCCCGGTTTCCGTTACGAAGAAGTGCGTTTATAGAAACAAAAATTAAAGTTGCACCGTAGAACTGAGAGATAAACAACTCCGGCCCTTTGTAATTCTTTAAAAGAAAGGAGGTTTACAAGGTCGTGAGATCCATTCCTGTTTATTACATTAAAAATTTCTCTCTGTGATGTCAGCTGTGTCAATAATTGTTTTTCCCCGTGCAAATATAATCCGTATTTTGTACATAGTGGCCCGTATTCACAAAGGAGGTTTGTACAAACCCCGGTTCAAACCGCGGTTTACATCTATGGAATGCCAATTGTAAACTGATGGAGAGAGAATGCGTACCATCAACATTGTTAACAAGTAAGGAATTTACATTCTCTCTCCATCAGTTTACAATTGGCATTCCATAGATGTAAACCGCGGTTTGAACCGGGGTTTGTACAAACCTCCTTTGTGAATACGGGCCAATGAGACTGTTAACACTTTACGGTTCAAGAGAAATGGATTGTGTTCTATAGATAGCTTAGAAAATTATATTTTTACAGGAAAAACATTCAGCACTTAATTAGTGCAATTGTATTCAATTTTCTCTTTATCATTATTGAGTGAAAATAGAATGGGAACAACCGTAACGAAAGACGGGATACAATGACAATAAATTACTCTTTTAATAGATATAATAAACCTAAATAAAACGTTCTTATTTACTACTGAGAACGCCACAATTTTTCTAAAGTTAAAGGGACTTAGTAACATTGTCCAAATCCTCAAAATCCAATTGAAATTCTAGCGGTTCCCTCATACCTTGTTGTATTCTTATTAACAAAAAAGCATGGGACAGGTTTCGGTTTTTCAAATTTCCCTTTCGTTAAAAAGATATTTACGATTGAAGTGTTCAGATGTCAAATTATCAAACGGATCGTCAGAACCATGTACAAAGTGAGTACAATGAGTTAGTGAATGTCACTTTGCATTTTTGCTCATTACTCGGCCATATAAAGTCCATTTAACTTGAAATTTTCACACAACACCCAGTGGACATATCAGATAACAACGATATACACTGTATCAACCACTCATCGCTTTTTGCACATGTCAACAAAGTTACTAGATCCCTTTAGTTGGGCCGGATGTTTTTTTTTCTTCTTCAAACTTAGCCAAAGCTTGAACTAATACTATTTAGACAATATAATGTGATACATGTAGATCCTTAAGTATAAGCCTACTCTATCCTTCATTATAATATGAACATTCAAAAAACCTTTATACCCTGTTACCGTTTACACATTATTAGCCAAAATATCATTTTCTCAATATTTGTTTGTTTACACAATATAACTATTGAAACTGATTTACATTTATAATTGACAATGCAGCACATTTGAATTCTTTTGAAGATATGTTTAGGGTTACATTTATCAACTCTTATCTTATTATTTGATCGAGTTGCCAATATAAGAAATAATAATACCCACACGTATTTAATATAAACGGTATACTCATGATAATATTACGTTTGATTATTACAATAACAGCATACCGCAAGTATTATGTACATAGCACAAAATGGCGAATTGATAACATAATTCAGCAAGCAACGGAGATCACCAACCCCTTGTTTAAACGTCATTTTTTAATAATCATAATTATACAAATATATAATTAATCTAATTCAAAGTACACACATCGTAATATTGCAGCTGCTTTTACTCAAACGATAACTAATAAACTGTATTGCACCAAGTCATACCAAACATCGATACAAGCCAGGTTTCACAGGATTAGTCATGCGTAATTTGATGATAGTAATTATATGTTCTCACTTACTGCTGAAGTTTAAAGTCTGTTTTACATCAAATTAGACTGCAGATGTGGTAGAGCGACAACACGGAATCACAATTAAACTCGGATGAAATATCATGATAACCAGCGGTGATTTGGCGGGGGGCAAACGGGATTAGCAGTGGAACGCATACAATAATTGGTTACCATGACGCCCAAACTGATGGACCATGCACTCTTGGAGCTGTCTGCGGTGATGACGCCAACTGTAGCGATGGTGAACTCGCCGGCCTTCACTGATCATTTAGCCGCTTGAAGATCCTGGTGCACTTGATCGACCCCTTGGTGCAGGTCATCACCATCTCATCGCCCACCACCTCGCGCACCACCACGTGTGGGTTGTCCGTCGAGTCGGGCTCGGTGAAGCGTATCTTGCTGTCTCCTTCCAGGCGAGCGATGGTCATCTGCTTGTTCCCGTTGGGCAGGAGGTTCTCGAAGGGCTCTCCGATCTTGAACCTCTGCTCGTGTATCGTGATGACCGGTACGTTCATCTTGATATCGAATACGTCTCCATCAAGCTCGATGTCGCATGTCGGGTACATGTGAACGGCCAGCTTACGGATCGGCGCGTTCACACCCATCTCCTTCATGTACTCTTCGAAGTTCTCGCTCTTGATCAGCTTCCACTTGCCGAGGAGTTTGGCCATTGCTGCGTGTTCTCAAGTCTGATGGAAGAAAGGTATGATGAATCCTGGGAGCTTTTTATATTGTTTATGTTCTCTCTGGAAAAGTTGCAAAGCAACGTCGGAATCATATAAACGTTTGGTAGTACAAGAACATTAGCTGTTGAACGGCGAAAGAACGAGAGATGAGCTTCCAGCAGAATATTAAACAAAAACTCACAGATACTGGCAGAAGAGTTTTGGAAGCACACACCAGCTTGACAAAACTAGCAGGGCTCTCACGACGGGTACGTGGTGGATAATCTGCCCGTCAAGTGGTTGGCATCACTCGAGACTCGGTAACAGCACGAGCAAATCGCCAGTGTTAACGCACCTCCGTGCCGGTTGGCTCGCTAGGTCTGGAGTAGGAGATGAATATGATACGAGTTTGTCTGGAGCGGAGGATTACAAGCTCCCTGTCTGTAACCAGACCACCGCTCACTGAGGTTTATACCCCCGCAGACGACCATCCGTGGCTTTTCCATGAATCAACTCGACTATACTACACAACACCCATTAGCGTCATACCCGCTTCCTATTGGTCAAAAAGCTTACCCGCTTCCTTTACGTCACAAGTTTTTACGGTGGTGTATAAGACCGCCGACAGGATGCGTTTTATTCTCCTCTGGTGTGAGTTCATAGAATTTCTATCCATAATTTGATTGAATGTTCAATTTTATTAGATTGCATGCCGAAAAAACTCAACCACCGACTAAATTGTGTATTCTCTTTTTTAAACATAATGTGTGGTCCATAATGTCGTTTTATTGATTTATTTATTCATTAAATCAATACAGATTCACAACGCAACAGGCGGGCAACAGGCGGTATGTTGAAAATGTGATGCTAATATAGCTGACCTATATTCCCTGAACATAGGGACATGATGGTTTACCTTTCCCCGAGATTCGTTCCCCCTAATTATAATCGTTACACAAGTATTACAAAATCAACCAGCCCCCCCCCCCCCCCCCCGACCCACAAGTATGCCGATCATTAATGTCGTTGCCATACAAGGGGAGTGTGAGTCATTGAATGGTGGTGGATATTACAGTCTATCTCCCTTATCTATAATTACCATGAACTTCCTCTTAGCGTTGCTTACAATAGTTCCAAAATTAGTTCGCGTGTGAATATGTAAAGGTTGTGCAAACCTGGCGCATTAATATTCTCTTTCTTTTCTGTAATCAATGAGGTTAAAAAATAAATGAGATCATGTCGCGTTCATTAGACATGCAAGTATCACTTATTTATGCGGCTCCGCCTGCGCGGCTTTAATGTGCGATTGGATTTTATACGTGTTAGCAAAATAAACAATTCAGGATTTTCTGGGCGAACTTCATTTGAGAATGGTGACAGTGGCATGGACGTATGAGGGGTTGAGGCACTTGCCCGAAGGACATCTATAAACTGTCTCCAACAAAATGAGATCAGTATGCCCGAATATGGCTAGATAATGTTATACTCGAATGTGAGGTGAATTTGCCCGACTATAGTAGGCTATAATGCAGGTGATTTTTCCCGAGTATGAGGTGAATTTGCCCGAATATTAAGATAAAAATAGCCCGAATATGAGATGATTTGCCCGAATATGATGTAATTTTCCCCGACTATATAAAGTGATTATGCCAGAATATGAGGTTATTTAACCCAAATATGGATGTGTTCAAATCTCTTGGGGTAATTATTAATATAAATGGGGTTAGTTTTTTTTTAAATGCATCTTTGTAAACGTTGGGCTGATCAGATGAATATAAATTCATACTTATTTATGCTGATAGTTTATTTTCTCTAATCTAAACCCCTTTTGACGAAACCGCTATTCAGTGTATTTACAATAAAATAGGGGTTGCTATTAGAAGAGAATATTCATATATCACCTACATATTATCATGATACAACACAGTCTGCGAAAAGCATGGTCTGATAAGCATTTGGGACTATGATTTACAAGCAGAGAAAACAATATTAATGGTCCAAGTAGTGGGACGCAACAAGTTAACGTAACGGTTTATTTTTTAATTCGACAAATTTTCACATCAGTAAATTGCTGTCGTCAATCAAATTAATATTGTAATTACACAATTTTAAGCGGTCGCATCAAAGCAATACGTTTTCAGTTCATCTCTGGCATTAAATATGTATGATATACGGTGTGAATGCTTTCCGTCAATCAATCTTTAGCAATCCAATTAGGTTGCAACTATCTATTATTTTCTTGTAGCCATGTTTCGATCTATTGAGGTATATGCGTCGAGTTTACTGTAATACATCTTGAGTAGATGTGGACTTAGTATTTACCTATAAATTATAATAATACTAATAATAACAATAACAACTAAAATAATAATACTAGTAATAATAATAATGGTTATTTATGAGGTGCTATTTACGTGAGTATCATGCCGCTTTACACTATCATTATTTAATTAATAAAACTACCGAATATCTTTTTTTATGTTGCTTTATACCACTGCTAAAAATAAAATAAAATTAGTAAATATTGTCAAAATAATATTCTTAGAAGTGGCTACAATCAATGAGAGCAAATTATCATTCTTTGTTACACAATTAAAAAAAAGAAAAATAATTCCTTCTTACGAAAGAAAAAATACTTTGCCACGTTAGTTTATGATTTGAATAATCAATTTCAAGACAATTTTTATATTGAACTTATACCTATTTTATCTTTTACAAAAATACAAATACATGTATTATTTGTTATTTTAACCTTATTAAATGGCTTATTTGTGATTTACGTATTTTTTAATATTTATTATGATATGTATTTTCCTGCTTTTTTCGTTTCATGATTTTAACATAGAATTTGATATCAGTGCGCATAAATAATTTCAAGCAAAATAGTGTTACAGTATAATGGCTTGTCAACGATGTGTCTTAGAAAATAGTGAATACAATTCAAGAACGAGCAAACATGGTCTATATCATTTCGGATCCACATTCAACCTTCAAAATTCTCTTCAGATATACTACTAACGACTAATGGGTTTGTTCAGAGGCCAGGCTCAAGGCCCTGGTAAAGTTCGGGGCAAAGTTCGCTGAAAATGTCTCTTTTCGACACGGAAAATTGCCAAAGTTTAATGACTTGTAATAAGGCAATGCTATATAAACTGGTACACATTGATTGGAAACAAAATGAATAAAGTTTGATATTAATGCGCATTCGTTGCAAAGTAGTTGACCTCAAAGGTGCCACTCTAGATTTAAATTTTCTATTTAGCGTCTTCAAACCTTCACCACTAATACCGTTTAATGTTTGCATGGCAGTTGTTTTCTTTCTATTTACCCTAGGGCATATTCCAGGAACTCACATTTTGATTTCTTTGAATACATAAGAGATCAAATTAATTCACTTAGTTGTTGGAGTTGCGGCAGACGGCTAAGAATCTTCTTTCAAGAGTTTGGACATTATGTATTCATACATGTGCGAATATTGATGCACCCCTTTGACAAGTATACCGCAGGCGCATTAGCATTTCAAAATAATTTTCTTCTTGCAAACAACAAACAAACAATCAAGTGAGGTGTACTTGGAACCAAGTAAATATCTGGTAAATCTATACTTTTTAAATATTTTAGAACAGTTTAGATAGTTTCTGTCACCTCAAATAGATTAAATTCAGGTTTAGAGAGTTAACTTTCTATTTAGTTGATGTCTTGAAAACTAATGACTTTGCAATAAAAACAAATCCTCAGTCGTCAAGTTAGCTGTCGACCGTCATCACAATTCTTCGCAATCTTCGGTTCTCCATCAGGATCCATGGCGTGCTAATTGTTTTGTAGTGTTTTCGGTTTTTCATATTTGAAATATGAGAGAATATATAATAGTAGTCAGACATTCAATCTTATTGCAGCACTCTCTTTCAATTCGATGATCAATCAAGTTTTGCTCCCATAGTATCACTCCCATAGTTTACACAATATTGTTAACAGGATAATACTAGTGTATTAATCAAAACTCTATATAGATGGCCCTGACGTTCACTTCGCATTAACTCTCTTCGGTTTAGGAATATTAATCAATATACAAGTCCGTTTATTTCCCGGAGCTTCATTTGGAGAGTTCCAAGATTTCCATGACCCTGAGGTCGATCACCACAGGCAAGGCTAGACTAACGCTAATAATGACAAGGAGAAATCGTCCTCCACCTCTGTGACCTCGGTCTCATCTTGATTAGAACTCACGCCGCATCGATCTCCGTCATTATTGCGACACGCATGATGTTTCCAAGGCTGGACATCGAATGGCACCCCCTCTCCCCTCCCTACACGCTCTCAAGATCAGCCCTCAAGGGCTGGTCATATGAATCATTCATGAATATCGCGCTGCGATGGTGCTCGAATGGCGGGCGGAGGATGCCGGAAATGGGATGGCCGCGGGGTCACGGATGCCCGAGAGGGGAACGCAGAAGCGCGTCATGCATGCTTGCTCCTCCAGCTCCTCCAGCTCCTCAATCTCCGATATTTTTTCTTTCCCCCATCACAAGGGTGATGTAAGAGATGGCTTTAGGGTCTAAGGTGACTTGCTAACGCTAACATTACCTCGGAGGATACGGGAGTTAGATGACATGGGTCAAGACCCTATTCATGTGTGCCTGTGGTCACAGGCGTATATATCGAGACAACTAATGAACCACTGGGGCGCCCTCGATATTTAGATGGTGGAGACACCACATTCTCAAGTTAATTAAATCCAGAAGCTATTTACCTCTTAATCGATTTTCCCCATGCAGTACGTTTTATGCATCATCAAGAAATACAATCATTTAGGAATTACGAGCGTAGGTCTGATTGGAAATGTTTGTGTATATATACATTATAATTCAAATATTGTCGTTTTCCATTTTGTTCGTCATAAACTGCAAAATGTCAATTAGAAGACAACAACAATGGCAACATACATTTAAACGCATTTTAAAAAGGAATTGAAAATGCTCTATGAGAAATCTGATTTGCATTTCCATTTTGAAAATGTTTAAATGATTAGTCACACTCAACTTTACTTCTGAGGCAATAAATTCAAGTGCACTTTTATATCAGCGTAACATTTAAGTCATGTACACCTGAATGTTTACAGAAATGTCACGCTGACAAAGTTATTCACGATTCTATACTTTCAATCTTAATGAAAAATAAATCGTCCTCTCACATGTTGGTGTAAGAAGATGAAAGTTTCGATGTACAATTACAAGATAGCATTTACTTTAGTATCGATGCTCTTTAGAATGCCCCTTTCCCGTATGCTTTTAGTGTTTTCTCTCGTTGTTTTCTTGACTTTAAGTGGGTGACCAGACAAACGCCCTTCAGACGTGGTGTGCCTATCTTTGGAGACAAATAGACAATGAATAGGATAGGAAGGCGGGAAGACATTAAAGGGATCTAGTAACTAGACAAGTGCAAAAATTGATGAGTGATTAATAAAATGTGTATTGGTGTGATCTGATATGTCCTAAAAGTAATGTTAGCAGATTTCACGTTAATTAGATGTTTTTTGGCCGAGAAGTGAGCAGAAATGCAAAGTGATATTCACTAACTCATTGCACTTACTTTGTACACAGCTTAAATTATCCCGTAGTCATGACATCTGAAAATTTCAATCGTAAATATCTTTTGAACGAAATGAAAATTTGAAAAACCAAAACATGTTCCGTGCTTTTATTGTTAATATGAATATGACAAGGTATGAGGGAACCACTAGAGTTCCAGGTAAGTTCTGAAGATTTGGACAATGTTACTAAGTCCCTTTAAAGCAACTTTTGAGAATGAGTTAACGGTAAGAATACCTTAAAGGTCGTAAGGATTGTCTTTATTCTTAGCTGTGCGACCACCGATACCCTCTTCTGTATTAAGTGTGTTTGTGTTTGCCGATTGGATATTTATTTGCCAAGGTAAGCATGTAACCACGGCCGTGTGACGAATGACTTAGCTTTGGCGGACATGAGGAATAATATTCCCCTACTCCATATACGGTTATTCTCCCAATAGCTTCCCCCTTTGGAGTTGGGGGGGGGGGGGGAAGCTACGTTTGATACCGATTTTATTTTAAATGAACAAATGAGCACAGAAAATGGGCCTTGGCCGAGAATTCGAATTTTCTTTGCAAATTATGTATTTATTTCACGAATTTCTGGTCTTTTCTGGTCTCCTTTATGATTGCTTAACCATTTCAAGGGCCTTTCTAACCACAAGCCTTGCTTCTGAGATTGGCTCCTCCACATAATTCGTAGACATTATTTCTTACATAATTGGTGTGCATTATTATGTTATTAATTGTTACTTTTATCAGTATATGTATTATTTTGTTTATCCTATGTTAACAACCATTTTTGTTACATTTATTGTTTGAAATATTGATCCCATTGTATTGTTTATTGTTTGTTTTGAAAATGTGGAAATAAAAAATACGAATACGAATACGAATGATTGAAATCAATTTTTATTTTAGCTGAGGTTGCCTCTATTATGGTAGTCATTTATTGCCCCCCCCCCCCCCCCCCCAACTTAAAGTGAGGCCTGTAAAGTGTCTAACTCCACGAAAATTACTTGGAGCTTCCTCGTTTCTCTTCTACCGTGTTGTTTAGCTTACGGTAAGAGAAGAATCAAATAGGGTTAGATTTTTTCAAATGCCCCTTTAGTATGACGATATCTATCACTCAGCTCAAAAGCGTTAATTAACGGTCATAAACCTCATAAACGTCCGTTGTAAAAGCTGACGCATATTTTCGCTTTTTTAACCATCAGGAAAGCAGTGTTCTTTTTCAATGAAACTTTAACACATCATTCGGACATATCTTACAATGATTTTGGTACAGGATTGAAGTCTCAAATGTCATTTTGGGCAATATCTGACACTTTACAGGTGCTCCTTTAACCTCCTATTGCTTTGCCCCTTACCCCCGTGATGTTTATTCTTATAGTTTCGCCTCTTTGTTTGAGAAATATGATCGTATCCCCTTCTCTATTCTTGAAATTGGGACTACGTAACTTATTATGACAAAATGATAATAACTCTGGGTGTCATTTTATTTTGATCGAACATGAAGCGAGATTTTGCCAGGAGCTCCACTTTCCAAATCCAATTCTCTAGCCCTATATCCGCATAACCCATATAATGTTTCTACTAGAAGATAACGAAGTTTGCCTAAATATTCTGACCCAACTATCGATCGGTCGAGTTTTCTTGTTTTTGGAGCATGCACGCAGGCACACATGAAGTTTCTCTCTTCTTAACTTTTTTGTTTTGGTGTTTGTGTGTGTGTCTATATCTTCAAGAGTCACTTTTCTTTGTTTGTCTTTAGACATGCATTCAATGATAACACGAATAAATTCTCTTTGACATACATTCTTACCCTAGATATGCAGCCACTGATGAACATTTGATAAGTTGTTTGAAGGGATTACGTTTCCAAATTAGCTGACGGACTGCATGCATGCTTCTATTTTCGGCAATCGGCATCTTATTATTGTCAAACAGGAATACATTTTCTGATGGTTCGTTGGTTTGTGTGCTCCGAGGTAGGTAGGCATACTCCAAGCACGTTGTCTGCTTAAAAGCAGCCAACCCCTGAGCTGTTTTTCACCACGTGACGCCACTTAGAGCTAGAAAAACATTACGAGGGACATTATGACCAGTACACTGCGTTCACACAGGACCCAGAGTTTGGGTCCGCCTATATACGAAATTATGTTGTAATTTAGTTTTTGGGGGCGATTAGTTAGCATTGACTATTCTCGCCATACATGTATTCGTTTTATTTTATTTTATTATATTATAAAAGAGGAAGCATTGTTTAGACTTTTTTAAAGGCTGGTTCAAAATTATCGAATATTTGTGGGGCCCCCCATTTATTACAAATGGTTATGTTTATGGCTATTTCCGCCATTTCTGAACCGATTTTTATCAAATAAAGTTTATTCTGTCATTAAAATTGTATGCTCTTTCGAATTAGAAAACTCAGTTTTTTTCAGTATCTCATTAAAAAAAATTTGTGTAGCGCCCTCTATACCAAAACTCAACTTTTCCTTTAAACCTAGCACTAGCCTTAATATGTAAGCAAAACAACGGTCATCATATTAATTTATAGCCAAAGCTCATTTGTGAGATTTGTCATAATCTTCGCCAATCCAACGAATAAACGAATGCTTTTGCAAAGTTACCACTTGTCATGTTGATAAATTAAAGATGTCAAACAGATTGTAATTTTCACTCAGGTTTACAAGAATTATGTTACCTTCCTGTGATGATCATGGTAAAAAGTTAGATGTTTGAGTATTTTGTTGCACTGATTATGCAGGTATATAGGAAACTACTGAGAATGAAGTAACATGAACATGGTCTAAATCTCTGGAGCGTACATGACAGCAATTTCTTGCCTACCGGAACTAGGGCCCGTATTCGTAAAACCACATTATCCTAGTTTCGTCCTAAAAATTAGCTAATTAATGTTAGTACGCAACACAAAGTTCTTTTTAGTACATACTAAATTCAAGGGATCTACTAACTGTGTTGACATGTGCAGAAAGTGATGAGTGTTTGATACAATGTATATTGTTGTGATCTGATATATTCGCTGAGTAATTTGTGAACATTTCATGTTAAATGGATGTTATATGGCCGAGTAACGAGCGAAAATGCAAATTGATATTCACGATGCATTGCACTGACTTTGTACACGGTTATGACTATTCAGTGGATAGTTCAAAACTTCAATTGTAAATTTCGACAAACCCAAACCTGTCCCATGGTTCTATTGTTAATACGAATACAACAAGGTATGGAAGAACCGCTAGAGTTCCAAGTAAGTTTTGAGGAGTAGGACAATGTTACTATAATATAGATCCCTTTATAAACCCTATAGTCGGTAACTGAAATTATCTCTAGTTACATTTGGGGCCCAGGCGCGCCGGAAGCAGTTTTGTATTGGGGGGGGGGGGGGGGGGGGCAAAGACCTAAGCGGGCTCACGATTTTTGTGTAGGGGCTCGGCCCAACCGGCCACACACACAGGGTTGCCAACTTTGAGCCAGAGGTGAGAGTGAGACATTGCGAGGGAGCGAAGCGAGGGGGCCCGAGGGAGCGAAGTGACTGAGCGGGGGGAGGGTGTGTGAAGGAGGTGTCCCCCCTCCCACGGTAGGGAGCTTTTGCATTTTTGGACTTGAAATTATGTAATCTGGTGCATACCTAGATAGGAAATTAGGAATCTGGGAAAGCGTGTTATGATTTGCTCGACCCGAAATTTTAAATATATTTTTCACGAAGAAAACTAAATAATAATTGACACACTAATAAATATGCACCCCAACACACACACAAATATTGTATTTAGTGTCACAGTATATACACAGTTCCAACATAAACCATATGCCACATTATGTACGATACATGGCATAGTCTATAGCTAAGAATGAGTCCCGAGGGAGCGAAGCGACCGAGTGCTGGGGCAGAGCCAGAGTGGGATGGTTTGGGAGGGGGTTTCCCCCTCCCACGGGGAAGATTTTTTTGCATTTATATACTTGAAATGGTGCAATTTGGTGCACGTCACACAAGCAGCCATGTAGAGCAATGCCAGCCTACACGAGAACTACGTGGCCCGGTACAGAAAAGGGTATACCTACTCACCCCAGACCATACGCAAGTTACACAACAAACTGAAATAATCTGTTTGCGATGTGTAAATTAGTTTTTGAACGTTAGAATTAACAAGTCTTAGCTCATACATTTTATTTTGTTCTCTTCTTTTTTTTTTTTTCTTTTTTTTTTTTTTTTTTTTTTTTGGGGGGGGGGGGGGGGGGAGGGGGGCAAAAACGCGTTTTGCACCCCTTTTTTTGCCCCTAACCCCCCCCCCCCCCCCTCATGCCCCCCACTTCCGGCGCCTATGTTGGGGCCTATCATCTTTAATAGACTTAGAATTGAACAAAGCTATAGGACAAAGCGGGGACAAAGCTAGGCGTGGTTTTAAGAACTTGGGACCTGGTGTACCCAGTATTATTTCTATTGGAAAGTTAATATTGGAGGGAAAGAAATAACAAAATAGCGTTCGATAAATGCAACTAAACTTACGTGTTCTATATGAATTGCACGAATTATTATCTCTATTGAAATGTCAATGTACGGAGGGAAAGGGTGAAGTGAAATAGTCCACTGTTAAGCACTCATACTAATGTATATAACGAGCGGTATAGTATCATAGAAGCGGCTCATATTTGTCACCTCCGGCAGCAGGGAATGTTGCACGAGGTCTCCAACACTTTAACCTATTTCCCCGCTTCCTTCAATTTCTTCGAACACGCTGAAGCCTGGCACATACTACATGAGAAGGGATGTTCAATCTTCTTCCTCCACATCCTATCTGGAATCACGTTTCCAGCCCGCCGTCCGCTAGGCTCCCTCGTCCCTGGTGGGTCATTAGTCGGTAGAGACAAGCCGGGATAAAATACAACATTACATCGTTTTATAACGGATCAAATCGCGGCCCAGCCAGACGACACTGATACGTTCAACTCGTCTCAATGTTCTGATTTCTGAAGTTCAATAAACCGCGAATGACCAAACCTCCATTAGCTATAGTCAAAAGGATGAAAGTAGACCAGCGTATTCATGTAACAAAACATCGCACTCATATTTATTCGACTATTTCATACTCGGATCATTACGCACGTGCATTCGAATACGGGTAGAAATGGGACACGAACTTCATTCTATCCCTCGACTATTCGGTGGTCGTTGGTTGTCGACCTTTGAAGGGGGGAGATGATCCTCTCGATGTCTCGACGGTTGGGTGGACGACCTCCGACATGTTCTTTCTCCCTTTGGTCGCTTACGATATCTCGTATCTGATACTAGCAACATCTTAACACAATTACAACGAAATATCTCATAATGCCCGGCGCCAGGGTCTTAAACATCCAGGCCTTAAAAGATTTTAAAATCTAGGGGTAGGTCCCTCGATTTACACTGCGGAGCTTAGTGAGTTATGTTCCTTGGGAGAGTGGGGGCACTATGAGTTTCAATCACATAGTTATATAATTGTGAACGTTTTGTATGATGGTACAGTCATGTCGGTTTTTGTGATGGTATAGAGAGTCCTTCTGCTGATCGGAAGGTCGTGGGTTCGAACCCCGACCTGTCATACCGGAGACATTTAAAATATGATCCACTGCCAAATTTCCTTTTAAACAAACAGGTGGATTCGTAAATCAGACCCGTGGTGCCAACTTGCAAACGCCTTGCGCACGGTGCGAAACACACACTGGCTCAGTGTGATGTAATCCGCCGTCTGCATTCACACAAATTAAAATGTTTAACCGAGCGATTGCCATAAGTAGATCTATCTATATATCTAATGATATCTATCAGGCTATATTTCATCCAGACGTTGGACAAAGTCATCCTCATGACATGTCCATTCTCTTCTGTCTCTATATCCTAGTCCACGCGGCCGTTCCCATGTATGATGTTAGTTCATCTCTCCATCTTTTCTTCTGCCTTCCTCTGCCCTGGATAAATAAAACGTTATCATTAGTGAGCATGTGTTTTGATCATGTTGTGTGATGTCCATTTGTATTTCATGTGAAATCTGTTTTGTCTATCGGAAGTTGAATATGCCATGTTTAAAGGTTTAAAGAATGCAGGGCCTGGTTAAGTCACTGGCTACCAGAATAAGCAGAATAAGAGGCATAATTGGTACAGAATTGATAACAAATCGGACAAGAAACACGGTAGTTATGCATATTTCAACATCATGTAGTAATATAATGAGCGATCGTTCATACTAAAAAAAATAGAATTGCCGCCAACTGCAACATCATTGACGAGCAACTCGCCATGTCTTTCATGTCTTTAGTAAATACACTTATTTTACATTTTGTTGCTAAAAAAAATTTCTCTCTACTTGTTTTCACGAATTCATAGAAGAATATCGATGTGCCAACAACTTTGTAATTCTAAAGCTCATAAATTTGCTTTGTTATTAAGAAAATTCGAATTTTCTAAAATGTTTATATACAAGTCGAAATGGCTGCAGCTCGCAAGTGACGTCACGATAGATACACACAAGTGGAGCGAAGTTCATCCTGTCATAACTATTATATTGCTCTACAGGTTGGGCTCAGATTTTCGCTCATGATTCTTCATATTCACTTCATTTTATATATAGCAAACATCACGTTTCTGGGGTGGAATTTCCCTTTAATACGGTATGTGAATCTATAGTCATAGTGGTCAGTTAAAATGTAGCTCAATCAACAGATCCAGTTAGCAGGGATGAATCCTGATCAAGGTGGCGGATTTTCTCCATAAATGTCCGCAAATGTTTAACATAATTTGTTTGTCATCTACTGTCACAATGAAGCCACCACCCCATATAGGGGTGTGGATATTTTCAACGGAGATAACAATTAAACACAAACAAATACATCTTGTGTTATCAAATACTTTTGCTGTAGCGAAAAACAATATCATGGAACCTGTCAATAGAGGTAACTTTAATACAATGGTCCCTTTTCTTGTTTCCCTTATAGTGGACACTTTACACAGGTTTGACTGTATTCCCCAAAAGATTCACGGTCTCCTTGCCCTTGTAATGTCTCCACATGAACTGATGATCGGTGTCAAAACCACTGTGGAGAAGTGGATGTAAATCAACATAGCGAGCACAAGCACACCATGACATGCTGGGACCACAGCTAGACTATACTATAAGTATAGGTAAGTAAGTCCCTAGTGTCACTCGACCTTAATCAAGCTATACCACTATGCCGTGACATACTTTTCAAGCTGAACTATATCAAAATACTATTGGCTCAAAAGAGCACATTATCGGAGAGATCTAAAATTCATGTTGGAAAAGTTCTCTTGGGCGTCTTTCTAGATGACTCATTTTTGTTTGTCTGCAAGACGCAATCAAGCGATGAATAATGTTCCTCTCAACTGAAATATCATCGTTAAATCATCCTCGATGGTAACTCTTGGGAACTGGGGTGGACATTGATAAGCTTTTATCCGATGGAAGACCCATTTTTGCAAATCCAATTTCTCTTAATGTACACGTATAAAGTAATGTATATTATAATTAGATGGAACAACTCATTTAATTTACACTATGAAGATCTTATTGGTTTCAACCATTTCTTATGAAAATTGTGAATGTGATATTTTGTTTAAATAATGATTCAATAGAGAGATCATCAACAACCTTTTATAAACCATACTGGTATATTTCCAAAAACGTTAAGGCATTATATCAATATTTGTCTCAAATTATCGAATAAATGTGGGCCCCACGCCGTTTATTTCAATCGGATATATTTATTGATATTTCTGATGTTTCTGAACCGATTTTGATCAAATCAAGTTTATTTTATCTTTTCAATCACCTGCTCTTCGAAATATGACACTCGTTCTTCATTACCTCACAAATGAGTTATTATTTGAATCGTCCTCTAAACCCAAACTGTACTATCCTTTTAAGATGATAATTTGTTCATCAATAACAACTGTTTATTACTATTATCAAGACGTTTGGTGCATGGTAAAAACATTACTATATAGGGGACTTCAAATATACTGTCTACCGTTTGCAAACCAAACTTTTAAGTTTCTAAATAATTGTTGAAATGTAAAAGAAAATACTATCTATATCCTTAGAAGATTAGGATTGTAATACCATTAAGATCGTGAATAAAAGGTTGTTACGACCATTTAATTAGTCTAGCAGCTACAGACCCTTCATTGTACTGTGTGTTTGTACTTGATGTTCTCAAACCAAATATAACATGTATTTTGGTTAAGCACAATCAAAGTGATTCAATCAGATATGTTAACAGGATGATTTATCTTGGTAAACGAATAATACTAATCTTCTACTTCTTCTTCTATATTGAGTATACTGTACAAACACCTGGGTAGGTTAAAACGTACATAAACCGCCTCCTTCAATGCTGAAGATTCTTGCAGTATTTACTCTTTTGGTTGTGATTTGCAGGGTATACTAGTCAACCGGGTTAACACCCTACTCTTTTCGAGAAATTGACTAGGTTCTTTAGCGTACATGAGGTGTGACTGTATCATACACGGGACCTCCATTTATCGTCATATCCGAGGGACGGAGTGTTTTCCGCGAATCTTTTTCCTGCGTAGGAAGCACGGGCGGGGGAGGGCGATAACACACAACGGGAGTTAGCTCGAATGTATTGTGTGATGGAAAACGCATTGTCCGATATCCGATGGTAGGGATCGAACCGGGTACCTCTCGCGTCTAATGCCCGGCGCAGACAGAGCCGACTCGACTGGTTGTCATTCCGATCGGCTCAGTTTTCAGTGCCTCGCGACACACATTTTGCCAGTCGAGAGACAGTCGGATGCCAGTTGGGGCCGATTCAACACGATAAATCTGCTCCGACCGACCGGGCCCAACTCTAGCCTGATTAAAACCAGTCGGATCGGGTCGAGTCGGCTCTGTCTGCGCCGGGCTTAAGCCGCACGCTCTCCCGACTCTCCCGACTGAGCTAACGATACATAGATTCAAAATTGAAAGAAAATAAGCATTACAGATAGTAGTCTATCAGGTTATGTAAAGCAGCAATTTTGTTTGCTATAATCTTGGAAACACTTTTTAATTTGGTCTAAATACATTACTGATGATAAACAGTGATGTTTCCATTTTTTATTTTTGGTCCCAGGGTGCATTTTGGCGATTTTAAAGATAATGAGCTAATTTGCATTTTTTTGAAATAAGGTCAGGGGTCATTTTCTATCTAGGAATAGTACAATATTGATAAAAACTAATATTCTATGGTATTTTGGGGCAAGGATTCCATTTCCGGTGCTCGTTTGTAAGTGCTGTGTGGGAAACACTCTGAAATCCAAGATGGCTGCCCCTAATTTGCATATTTATGAATATTATTGATTTTCAGTGGCTACAGCCCCTAATAAGCAATAATTCCGGATTATTATTTGTCAGTTATGTTCTAAGTATGTATTTAAGATATCAAAGATGAGTTGCCATCGTGGCAACCTCTAGTAATGCATATTATTTGCATAATTATGTATTTTACCTAATTTGCATATTCCCCCAAATCGAGTATATTGGGAACCCGGCAAGTAAAAAAGACAAGTAATACCACTTTTCCAAGGTTTTAGGGGGCAACAAATCCATTTATGATACTTATTTACCTGTATCACCTCGGCAACCAACATAAATCCAAGATGGCCGCCTTTGTCATTTTAAAGTAAATATTGCTATTTGCTACTTTAATGGCATTTAATTTATCAAAATATGATTTGTCTACTGAAAGCAAACAACTACATTGTGATTCAAGTATTCTAGTTGCTCATTCCAATAATTAAAAGTCAAAACATTATAATATCAATCTAATATAACCGAAATAATATAGACGTGTAATTTACGGAGCAGCCATCTTGGATTTGAGATGGATGCCATGGTGATACAGGTAAATAAGTATCAAAAATGGATCTGCTGCCCCCCAAAACCTTGGAAAATTGGTATTACTTATCTGTTTTACTTGTCGGGATCCCAATATACTCTATTTGGGGGAATATGCAAATTAGGTAAAATACATAATTATGCAAATAATATGCATTGCTAGAGGTTGCCACGATGGCAACTCATCTTTGATATCTTAAATACATACTTAGAACATAACTGACATATAATAATCCAGAATTATTGCTTATTAAGGGCTGTAGCCACTGAAAATCAATAATATTCATAAATATGCAAATTAGGGGAAGCCAACTTGGATTTCAGAGCGTTTCCCATACAGCACTTACAAACGAGCACCGGAAATGGAATCCTTGCCCCAAAATACCATAGAATACCAGTTTTTATCAATATTGCACTATTCCTAGATAAAAAATGACCCCTGACCTTATTTCACAAATATGCAAATTAGCTAATTATCTTTAAAATCGCCAAAATTCACCCTGGGACCAAAAATAAAAAATGGAAACATCACTTTTTCTCATCAGTAATGTATGTAGACCAAATTAAAAACTGTTTCCAAGATTATAGCAAAAAATTTAACAACATTTATTTGTACTACATTAGGGGATATACTATAGCCTACTGTGTGATTTGTTTTTTCTTGCATCATTTTAATTCTTTTCAATAAAACAAACTATCAAATGTTGTATGTAGTAGTATCCTTGTGGTTAACGGAATGTTTTAATGAACTTGAAGAATTCTGCAATAGAAGGAAAATATCTTTAAAGTAATTCGGCAGTGCACTATTGACGTAGTGTCAAAATGCACAAAATCAACCATGTTTTAAATTCAAAGTCGGTAATTTGTAATAGATTAATTTTCTTTTAGGGGATGTTGATTATGAATGCTCGAACAAGCATTGAATACATTATTAAAGCATTTTCTCTGGAACCTGTTGCACAGATTCGAACAACGCTCGCAAAAATGTTCACAAAATTGCTCACAAATATATGTTGGCAAACGCCTTTTCACGTCTACGGGAGCCCCTTTTATACCGTATACATTTTCATCAATTATTCATTATTCAGATTTCAAACAACATTATTTCCCAATCAATCAATTCAATGAATTAGTTTTATTTCTGCAAAAAGCTGATTATGTACTCATACCTGTTTATCTAACGGTATTCATTTCTCAAGGTTCTTGCCAATTTGAATTCTAAGTGGATTTTAGATTTCAAGGAAAGTAACAATTCGATGGCTCAAATAAATAAGCCTCCGGGTCAAGAATTCTCGATCGAATCTTCATCATCTTTTAAAGATTGCGACTTTTTTTAGCCATAATGATTCGTGTTTTGTTTTGCTTATGTGGGGGTGGCGTCGGTAGTCCATGCATGTTCTTCAGAAGTCGTACGTTCAATAACATTTAATCAAGCCATTTCACGGAAAGTCTTTTAAAATTCTGGCGGTGTCTTATATTTATTGAACAAAACTTTTATATTAAATGAAAGAAAATCTCTAAACATTCTAGACAATTGTTCTTTTTTTCATTTAACATTTCTGCGAAAGTGTATGACTTTATGCGTACGTAACATTTTGACTTCAAAAGAAGTTTTTGTCATAATTGTCGCTTCAAGGTAGACGGAAAATAAGAGAGGTATAATTTAGGAAGAAAATTGATATTCTACTTTCTTCTTGCCAAATTCAAAAGAGTCAGAATTCAAAATCACTCCGTAGAAACATTTTGATAAATACACATAAATACCTGATTCTCCGCTTGGCCTGGTTTGCCGTCGTGTCTGCATGGGCTCAATAGTTTTATTGATCAGCCTGTACATGGTCTGATCAGCTGATTGGCAATATAATATCATCGTTTAAAGGGAATATAGCAACTTTGTCTAAATCGACCTCACTAACTTGCATCTACATGTGGTTAGAGGTTAGTGGTTAGTATCATACCTTGATGATTTCCTCTTTCCAATATTAGTATGAAATCATTTATTTTTTCAGAATTTCCTCTTCGTTATTGAGATATTTATGATTTTATTTGTTTGTAATCGTGATGATTAATTCAACTTGCTGTTCGTGTGCAATCCAATGACAATGAGTCACCACATGACACATTGCATTTACACATTATTCATTGTCCATATGACAGTCATTTATGATGAAACTTTCACACATTATACTCAGAATACATATCAGACTATACTGTATATAGTAATGCACACTTTTCAAAATTTTGCCAAGAATTGCATGTGACAAAATAGTTAAACTAGGTCCCTTTAAGTTACGTTAAATCGTGTGTATTTGATACCTTTTCTACATTATATAAAGAGATGTATCTCTTCATATTAATTACAATTTGTTTAGCTTTCGATTCGATGTAATTATTTCAAACTTTCATATCCGATACAATAACGTTCCAAGTACTTGTATTATAATAACAATGAATTGGATTTCAACTCATTGCAGAATGTATGACCTGATATAAAAGAAGAGTTAAAGGGATAGTTCAGTTTTGGTTTAGAGGGCGCTTCAAGAATTGTTGAATGTGAGGTAATGGAAAACTAAGTCTGATATTTGAAAGAACGCACCATTTGAAAGACAGAATCAATTTTGTTTGATCAAAGTCGGTTAAAAAACAGCTGAAACATCAATAAATATATCCGATTTGGAAAACATGTTGGGGATCAGCTTTAAATCAATAATTTAAGAAAATATTTACAAATTCTCAGCACCTTTTTTTTATATACAGAAATGGTTTTAACATTGTTTAATTTGATGATCTCTGTATTGAATAATAAACATTTTCAACAAACATCACATTCACATTTTTGGATTTAAAAATTGTTGAAATTTTAGGTGTCTGGAGGCCCTCTTGTGTTATCGGTTGCTTTTTGAATGAAAACAACCCTGTTACTTAGCTGCTTATATGTTTTTCATCATTGAATCATATCTGTATAGTTTTAAATATAATTTACAATTCCAGTATAACTAAAATTTTGTTTGACCAGAAATGTACTATCGCTTTAATGATTTTCGCTCTTCTTAAAATGCCTTCTTCAAGGATTAAGTACAAAGTGTTTCCACAGGCTCTCCAACATATCACTTTTATTCTCTGCACGTTTAATTTCACTTAATTCGCCAAGGGCATGAAGGACCTAAATGGCCATTTATCATTAAATGAAATGACGTGCGATGATTGTATACTAATTATTATAGGAAAGTTCCCAAATTAATGTTGCATTATGTTATTCACTGTTTACTGTTTTATTTTTTAAAAAGGGGGTTGGTATTCATATTGGGATAAAGCTCTTTCCCTTAAAAAAACCCCACATAATGCATAGTTTACAATTAAAGGTATAACAACTCAGTGATATAGCTGTTTTATTGAAAGGTTCAATACTACTTAATGCGTTTAAATGTGACGAATCGATGTTGTCGATGATAATACCATGCCTTTTCATTAACACGATCCAGCGATATGTAGGACCCAACTGGGCTAAACCTGACTGAGCGGACACCTGTCTATAGCAGCTAACCTGCCTATAGTGGCCACCAAAAATAATCCCCAGTGGATACAAAAAATGATGGAACCTGGCTACAGTGTACATTTTTCGTGTTTCCCTTAGGTGTTCATTATTTTACAGGTTTGACTTTATGTCGTTTTAATGTATATCCAATCATACTCGAGTCGTGGCAAGATTGGTAGAGCACGCGTTCTCCAATCAGTTAGATTCCGAGTTCAAAACCAAAGTATATGTCCACTTCATGTACCGTTGAGTGCGTCTTCTATGTGGCTGCCAAAATGCACGGCTCCTTAGGGAGTATTTATAGTGCACGTCGTCATAATGGAATGATCCTTAGTGAGACCGATGACCGGGGTAATACCAAAGATCATTGTAAAACGCTTATATAGAGATGACGATGAATCATATAAGGCGCTATATAAATCCAATATCATTACTTCTAGCGGATCGTTTGATGGAATTTGCCCGTCGCTGCCCGATGTTCTGGGCGATAGGAAGCCCGCTCCATCACCCTTTCGCGCCAATTTCTGCCAGACTCCCTCGCATTTCCGCCTCAGACAACCCTGATGGCTGGAGTGAAAGGTATCGTGGATTTGCTGTTAAAGAGCCAGGAGTAGTACATAATTCAATAGACTGGTGTTCTAATAACCCCGTGCCAGTATAGGGTAGCTCCGAGAAAGGGGGGAAGGGAACACGAGACCCCATTATATAAAAAAAAATTAAAAAAGCAAAAGAGAAGCGAAAGAAAAACGAGGTGCATGCCCTAAATAAGCAGAGAACATCCCCCTCCCCCCTGCCCCTACCCTCCGCCTTCTAGTATGTTTGCCCTATGTACGCCACTGCCCTGTATGTGGCACATGAATGTTATCACCCGCTTGGGGAGAAAATGATACTTTGATTAGCGCAAAGAGCGATGATCCGGGCATCCCGCCAAAAATTGTATCACGCGGCTCCTCGTAAAAGCCCATCTGCATGCAAGCATCCTCAATCTCTCCCCCTCTCTTCCCCTCTCCCGCTTATGACTATAGGACTTTGCCTTAAATTTTGACACAGAATTCCAAGTATTTCTGAGATTAGAATATGTGACAGACAATGGGGGTATCTTGGGGTTGAGGGCATTTCTTGAGACATTATTTTCATAATTCTGAAGTACTCTAGGCTATGTACGGGATGTATGTCACGAAAGTAGGTCATCATATAGGCAGGCGTACGTTTGTGCGAGTTTGATTCGTGTAAGATATCCATCGTGGTTCAACGACATGTTGAATACTGGAATAGAAACACTGATTGTTTGTGTTATTATTGTCATGTGATAGCGTTTTATTTGCTAAAAGAAGTATCTTAAAAACTCAGATCCATAAAGTGATATTGTTTAAAGGGCATCAAGCGTGGGGATGCTACACAGCGGGTCGCCATTTTGAACTGGGCCAGTTTGCGCGCACCGCATGACACTGAGCTAACGTGCATCACGCACCGTGCGCAACGTGTACTTAAGATGGCGCCGCGCATCTGATTTGACGAATCTGAAGTACCTTTAACGTGAAACAACTGTCTAGCTTAGTTTCAATTTTGTATCATAGGACTATTTAGTAAGCAGCACAAAGTTTTCTTAGTAACTAAATATGGATATCTTGGTAAACATTTATTGCCTCCTATATTTTGTTAAAGGGGATTTAACCCTTATCCTTTTGACTTACTGGATGTGATGAGAGCATAACTACTATAATTGCTAGTCACTTATTTCCTCATGAATATTCCCGATTACAAAAATAATCAATATTTTATGGACCACTGTCGTCTGCTTTCAATGCCCATAGGAGGCGGCCATTTCTTCAACTACTCGCGGTGAAATGACGTGGCAGGCGGAGAACACAATAGCATTATCGTAACCCGATATTGTGTTCTCCGCTTGACACGTCATTTCACCGCGAGAAGTTGAAGAAATGGCCGCCTCCTGTTGGTATTGAAAGCAGACGACAGTGGGCCATAAAATATTGATTATTTTCATTATTGGGAATATTAATGAGGAATAAGTGACTAGAAATGACAAGAGTTATGCTCTCATCACATCCAGTAAGTCAAAAGGCTAGGAGTTCCTTCCCCTTTAAACCTAGTTGACAATCCAAAGAATCTTGTATTGCATACTTAGCCTTATCATACAAAACATACTTAAACTGGAACTATAATAAGCAAGTGTGGTTTTATGAATATGGCCCAGGTATGTTCATACAATATTGTTAATTTAGATGGTTCGCTCTGAGGGTAAATTTAGGCCGTTCGACTAAAAACTACTATCGACTGTCTAACTGTTGACTAACTGTCAACTTATTATTCCATCTAGTATTTCTATAAATCAGTATACAAAAGTACATTCATCTAATTATCTCTTTACCCCAAGTATGACCCTGTAATAATTCGGTTATACATTCGAAGTAATAGAGTAAGTACAGCCATTTCATAATTACCTTCTTTATCATGAATAAAGTTAGTCGTCACACATGTTGAGATTTGTCGGCAATATCTTTAAAGGGATAGTTGAGTTTTGGTATAGAGGGCGCTACAACAATTTGTTTTTGTGAGATAATGAAAATCTGAGTGTCAAATTTGAAAGAGCATACAATTTTAATGACAGAATAAACTTTATTTAATCAAAATCGGTTCAGAAATGGCTAAAATATCCATAAACATAACAATTTTTTATATTTGTAACCAATTATTCGATAATTTTGAACAGCCGTTATTTTATTTTTTAAATGCCTTCCTCTTTTTAAAAATTTACAAAAGAGGTTTTTAAATAGTTGTTGATTATCTCTCTATCTAATCACCTTTTCAACAAAACATCACACGCACAATTATTTTATTTAAAATGTTGAAACCAATTGAGTTTTTAGAGAGCGCCCTCTTGAGTTTTAACGATGATAACAGGCTTTTTACTTAGTCATTTGTAATTTTGTATCCTTTTCGAGCATGATGGAGTTATAACTACTAGTTTGTAATGTAATGGTTCAGTTTGACCAAAACTCTTTACCAAAACTCAACTATCCCTTAAGCTTAATGATTCCACTTCTAGAATGCGAGGCTGTAAAGCGGTCGTCACATGAAACAAACCATCGTTGTTAATCTTGAGGTAAATCTCTACTAATAATGTTCGTTTAGTCAATAATAGCTGGGAGCTCAAAGCACTTTCAGCATTTAAAGATACTGTCCTCCTTTTGTAGTTCAGTAAAACATTTCATGAACTACAAGTCGATACTATATACGTATAGTTGGTGTCTTGGTGAAATTTAAAAGCTCACATTGATAGAAAATGATTGATGTTCACATTGATTGAAAGTTCACAAGGATAGAAATGATGCAAGAAAAAAACGTAATTGGTTTCTAGTCTAACTTTAGGTTCATAACCGTTCTATGTGAGTCTTCGTGGATTATTATCCTTTTTTATCATCATTTTACCAATTTCAATAAGAAATCACCCTTTTGCCTTCAAAAATCTGATTGAAAACAAATTTGATTATGCTTTGCAATGCTTTACAATGAAGGGCCGGCAGTTTATGTAATTCAAATTGTCATGACGACTTGTTAGGTTTTTTTTATCATTTCAAGATGTAAATGTAAATATGATTACACGAAAATGCATATTCAAGTTCTAATCTTCTCAACCTAGCTCGCAGGTTTTTTTTCTTTCTTTCATCTATGACAATCATCTCGGGAATTTTACGCCGTGGCTCGAATAGGGTGGACAACATCTTTAAGCAGCAATCACATAAAACCAGATATCGTTTTTTATCTTGATATAGATCGACCTGTATTACTATAAATGTCCATTTAGTCAATGATCGCCGAAAACTCTCTGTTGCTCTTCATGTATAAAGCCATTATTTGAATGTTAGTATGTTCAATGATCATGATGGACTATAAAGCACTGTCTGAATCGGTCGAGATATTGGATGATTAGGTATGGATGTTCGAAGAGACGCCAGATATACGAGGGTCATGAATTGTCCAACTTAAAAGGAGAGAGAAGTTCTTGTCAAACTAACATTTAGTGGCTACAAATTGTATGTATACAAGAAGTCATGGACAACGTAGATTTATCATTCTACCATGCTTGGATTTTTAAACAAATCTCAGCGTCTATTTTGTAGGCCTTTTCAATTGAAATATAGCAGTCAACCCCCAAAAGACGCTATTCAGGCGCTATTCTCTGAGTCGACACAAAAACACATAGGAATGTTTTTAAAGGAATAGTTGAGTTTTGGTAGAGAGGGCGCTACACAAAATAATTTTTTTGTGAGATAATAATAAAACTGAGAGTCAAATTTGAAAGAGCATACAATTTTAATGGCAGAATAAACTTTATTTGATCAAAATCGGTTCAGAAACGGCTGAAATATCCATAAACATAACTATTTGTAAATGTGGGGCCCCACAAGTATTCGATAATTTTGAACCAGCCGTTAAAATTCGTTTGAAAATGCTTCCTCTTTTCAAAAATGTTCAAAAGAGGTTATTAGATAGTTGTTGATTATCTCTCTATCTAATCACTATTTCAACAAAACATCACATGCACAATATTTTATTTAAAATGGTTTAAACAAATGAGTTTTTTGAAAGCGCCCTCTTTAGTTTAAACAACTCTTTTTTTAATGATAACAGGATTTTTACTTAGTCGTTTGTAATTTTGTATTCCATTTGAGCATGGTGGAGTTATAAATGTAATTTTGGTTACTAAAATTCAATTTGACTAAAACTGTACTCTCTCTACCAGAACTAAACTATCCCGTTAAATGACTGTATAGAATGTATAACTTTTGAACTTCATATTGGTGGCATCGCGAATAAACGTCAACACCCACGACTTTTATTTGTAAATGTATGTAATTATTTAAGCGCAGTAGAGTATTATATAGCTGCGCTATATAAATGTTTATATTATTATTATCATTATGTCAGCCTTTTCTGAACGGATTTCGATCAAACGAAGGAACCTCAAATTAACGTTGTTTTGTTTTGGAAATAATATGCCTTTGCGATTCATTCAATTTATTTGCTTTACCTCGTTATTTGCTTTACCTCGGCGGCCGTCCCCCTGCCCCCCCCCCACTTCCGGCGCCTATTGTTCTCTCATACCTCACCATATTCGTATTACTAATATAAGCATGGAACAGATTTCGGTTTTTCGAATTGCCCGTGCGTTGAAAAGATATTTAGGATCGAAGTGTTCGGATTTTTAATTATCCACTGGAAAGTTTAAACTTTGCATTTTCGCTAAATTTTTGGTCATATGACATTTATTTACCATGAAATTTTCACACAATTCTCAGTGGACATATCAGTTCACAACAGTACACATTTAATCTACCATTCATCACTTTTTGCACATATGAACAAAGATACCTTTAAGATCCCTTTAAGCACCTTTAGGCCAGGTTGAGTGACTGATTTTCATTTCAAGTTAACTGTCTTTATCTGCAAATCTACAAATCTATATGTTAACTAATAATTATCATAATAATGGCATATTCTATTATACTGGCTTTTCCCCGAACTGCATGTAAAAAAGATTAACCAATTGAAAATGCCAGCACTCTGGAATAACGCATTACTCATTCGCTTCAATCTCATATTCATCATGTTTATCTAATAACTTTGTTGGCATGTGCAGAAAGTGATAAAATGTGTAGTTTTGTGATTTGATATGTCCTCTGAGTATTTTGTGTTATATGGATGAGTAATGAGCAAAAATGCTAAGTGATCTTCCCTGACTCATTGCACTGACTGTGTACACGGTTCTAAACATGCTGAATAACCAGTGGATAGTTAAAATCTGAACATTGTAAATATCTTTATAACGAAAGGGAAAATTGAAAAACCAAAACTTGTTCCATGCTTGTATTGGTAATGTGCAAAAAATGGATGTTATATGGCCGACAGGCCGAGCAATGAGCGAAAATGGAAAGTGATATTCACTTAGACGATTTGGACAAAGTTGCAAATTAGTAATTATTAATGTAAACATTCTTATTTAGATATTTCGTCACGAACACTGCTTGAAAGCATAATTATGAGAACATTGAGGTGGTCAATTAAATTTGTAAAATTTAACTAAAATCACTTGGAGCTTCCACATTCATCTTGTGTACCTTATTGTTTGTCTTTTGGTATAGCAGAATAATGATTTTTGTAAAGCCGTATGAAGTTAATGGATCAATTATATTCTCATAATCATACCTTCTATAGCAGATCCCTTTAAAGGGATCTAGTAACTTGTTTGAAATGTGTAAAAAGTGATGAGTGGTTGATACAATATATATTGTTGTTATCTGATATGTCCAATGGGTGTTGTGTGAAAATTTCAAGTTAAACGGACGTTATATGGCCGAGTAATGAGCACAAATGCAAAGTGATATTCACTAACTCATTGCACTCACTTTGTACACGGTTTTCGCGGTCCAGTGGATAATTTAACATCTGAACACTTCAATCGTAATTATATTTTTAACGAAAGGGAAATTTGAAAAACCATAACCTGTCCCATGCTTTTATTGTTAATACGAATACAACAAGGTATGAGGGAAGCGCTAGAATTCTAATAGGATTTTGAGGATTTGGACAATGTTACTTAATATCCCTTTAAGACTGAGGGAGTAGTGTAAAGGCAAGCCGGAGGCCTAGTCACTATAACGCGAGCCCTCCCGATGGCTAGCCCCATCACGAGGTGAACATGCACTTTACTTGATTTCATTCATCGATCGTGTTTTAAAAATTATGGGGTTTTTTTTCGTCCCTGCCCTTCCAAGGTTTAGATTTCGCGGGTGCGGTTCGTTATTCCGAAGGTTCGTTATTCCGAAGGTTCGTTATTCCGAACACGCAAATTTCCTATACCTGAGTGTTCGTTAATCCGAAAATGAAATAGGGTTCGTTAATCCGAACATTTGTTGCATTATTCCGAAGGTTCGTTATTCCGAAGGTTCGCTATTCCTAAAATGAAATCGGGTTCGTTATTCCGAAGGTTCGTTATTCCGAAGGTTCGTTATTCCGAAGGTTCGTTATTCCGAAGGTTCGCTATTCCTAAAATGAAATCGGGTTCGTTATTCCGAAGGTTCGTTAGTCCGAAAATGAATTATGGTTCGTTAATCCGAAAATGAAATAGGGTGTGTGTGCGTGTGTGTGTGTTTGCGTGTATGTTTGTGTGTGTGTGTGTGTGTGTGTGTGTGTGTGTGTGTGTGTGTGTGTGTGTGTGTGTGTGTGTGTGTGTGTGTGTGTGTGCACTGGCGTAGTGGTGGGGGGGGGGGGGGGGGGGTGTCATGGGCCCCCCTCCCAAATCAATTTAAATCATGGCTTTTATCAAATTTTATTGGAAAAGAGAATAAAAACTCAGATTGCACAGTTTCAATTTTAAAAATGCCAAAGCTCCCTAACGGGGGGGGGGGGGGGGGGGGGTGGCAGTGGCGTAGCGTGATCGGACTGATCGGCGGGGGGCACGCAAAATTATTGGGGGGGGGGCACACCTTATGTATTTCTTTGTTTTTTCAAAAAATGGCCCCTTATGTTTTCTATTGTTTTTTTCAAAATTATTTGGGGGGCACAGGCCCCCCGTGCCCCCCCCCCCCCCGTAGCTACGCCACTGGGGGGGGGGGGGGGGCGGCGGCCCGCACCCTATGCAATATTTGGGACGTACGTGTCAAGCTCTACATTTTTCCAAATATATTTATAACTGACAAATTATACAAAATGATTTTACATTCACATCTAAATAATACAAATTAACTTTTACATTAATAAAGCATAAACATGCATGCATGAAGGAATCATGAACATTAAAAAGGGAACAATCCCCCCCCCCCCCCACCCTTGGGCTGCCAAGTGAAAATGTGATGTGGAAAACATCACTTGCGGGGATTCAAAATAGCAACTGTAGAATTGTAAAGCCACTCTTTGCCCCCCTCCCCTTCTCCCCCACCCCCCATGCAGCCACGGCAATTAGAGTAAGATTGATCCCCTTTCCCAAGTCCACACTGCTCAAAATCAAATCAACTCAATTCTTTTATACGTCGTATTTATTTAATTTTCGGATTAACGAACCCTATTTCATATTAGGACTAACGAACCTTCGGAATAACGAACCCGATTTTATTTTCGGATCAACGAACCTTCGGAATAACGAACCTTCGGAATAACGAACCTTCGGAATAACGAACCCGATTTTATTTTCGGATCAACGAACCTTCGGAATAACGAACCTTCGGAATAACGAACCTTCGGAATAACGAACCTTCGGAATAACGAACCTTCGGAATAACGAACCTTCGGAATAACTGAACCTTCGGAATAACGAACCTTCGGAATAACGGACTGTAACCGATTTCGCTTGTTATTTCACGCAAGCTGACATTTACAACGTGATATGATACCGTGTACAAATATCAATAACAATATGAACAATATTGATATCATTATGATGAGTATAATTATAATACAAATAATAAGTACAATTATGGTAAAGATAATACTACTACTACTAATAATAATAATAGTAATAATAATAATAATAACGATACAAACATCGACAATTAAATACAAGTCATCTATACACCGGGTTGTATGTATATGAGTGAACAATATGGTAGCCATTTCTTTGTGTATAGGCCCATGTTTTACTAATATAAATGTACTTTGATTTAATCAAGTTAATTTTATTTATTAAAGGGATAGTTGAGTTCTGGTAGAGAGAATACAGTTTTAGTCAAACTGAATATTAGTAACCAAAACCTGCACCATTACATTACAAACTAATTATTATAATTCCACCATGCTCAAAAGGAATTAAAAAATACAAACGACTACCAAGTAAAAAGCTTCTTTTTTTCCCCCAATGATATCTATTTTCTTCATTACTTTTTACAAACAATAAAGCTTCTTTTTTTTCCCCAATGATATCTATTTTCTTCATTACTTTTTACAAACAATAACAAAATAACAATAACAACAATAAGAAAATTAGTACATAAAATAATCTGCATGTTAACATAATAAAATATAATATGATTTTACATTCACATCTAAATAATAAAAATGAACTGTTACTGTTTTACATCAAATAAAGCATGAAACATGCATGCATGAAGAAAGTATGAACATAAAAAGGGGAAAAATAGGAGGGAAAACCATTCTCCCCCCCCCAAAACCCCCCCCCCCCCACCCATACAAGTGTAAATACACACATACACACGCGTGCACAGACACCCACCCACACATCCACAGAAAACATGCCTACATCTTGTGAGAATCTCGACCATTATATCAGCCATGTTCATTTCATTGCTTCTATTCGCCTTCCCTATTTTGTTCTGCACGAAGCTATTCTAAATTGTCCCACTTTCTAAAATGATATGTTAGTGTACCTTGGTCCCCAGCTAATTTCTTCTCCTCCTTTCTATTTTCTAATAATCTTTTCTTAATCTCCAAAGGAGTTGGTGGTTTATTTTTATTTCTACTATCTATAAATATCATATATTTTATCAAAATTAGTATATGATTTAATAACTGTTCCTTCCCTATGTTTAACTCAACTATCCCTACATGGATACCTTTCCAATTTATATTTTTAATCTCTACTAAATTAAATAAATTCCCACACTCTTCCCAAATTGGTTTTACTTTCTCACAAAGACAAAATAAATTCTCGTAAGTTTCTTCATATTTACCACAAAAAGAACATAAATTACTACTAACCATTTTTTAAATGTATATAAATGTAATTTAGTATATATAATATTATAAAGCATTTTAAATTGAAATTCTCGAAGCTTACTATTCAAAGTGCATTTTCTAAGTCTTACAAACATTGATTGTATATCTTTCCCATTCATATTATAAATCTGCTCTAAATTTCGTTCTGCATATGATTTTTCTACTCTCTTATTTAATAAAAATGCATATATAATTTTTGAAGTAATTTGATCTAACAAATATACCCTTTCAAAAATTAAAAGTCCATATCTAGTTCCCTATCTATATTTGAGTGAGTATTTTTATTTCAAAATTGTTTCCATGAAGGGGAATGCCAAGAAAAATACGTTGTATTTTAGTAATTTCTAAAGTATTTAAACCCTTTCTTTGAAATTCCTCATTTGCTTTTATATTGCCTTCCCCATCAACAATATGATGCAACTTATAAACATTTTTTTTTTAAATAGTTGTTCATCAAAAGGAACATGACCATCGATATAAACAAATCTATTATTAAAATAATCTGTTATCATTCAAAAAGAGCTGTTTAAACTAAAGAGGGCTCTTTAAAAAAAACGCATTTGTTTAAACCATTTTAAATAAAATATTGTGCATGTGATGTTTTGTTGAAATAGTGATTAGATAGAGAGATAATGAACAACTATCTAAAAACATCTTTTGAAAATGTTGAAAAGAGGAAGCATTTTAAAAAGAATTTGAACGGCTGGTTCAACATTTTTGAATACTTGTGGGGCCCCACATTTATTACAAATGGTTATGTTGATGGATATTTCAGCCGTTTCTGAACCGATTTTGATCAAATTAAGTTTATTATGCCATTAAAACTGTATGCTCTTTCAAATTTGACACTTAGTTTTTCATTATCTCACAAAAAAATTATTTTGTGTAGCGCCCTCTGTACCAAAACTCAACTATCCCTTTAAAGTAACACGCCATGTTCATTTTAAAAATGTATTTATATCATATCAAAAGCCTACTTGTATCATCCAATTGAATGGCGTTTCGAAAAATCATGAGGTTTCATTCGTCCTTTTAAAGCTTCTAGTTTCTCAAAGAGGGGGGGGGGGGGGGGGGGCGGAGGTGGGGGTAGAAGATCATTGCCTACCAGTAGGACCCCTTGCACCCCCCCCCCCCCCCCCCCAGCCCTCCCTCAACCCCAACTCTTCCGGCCTCCAGGCTAAACAAATAAAGGAAGAAATATGACCCCTTAAAAACCAAAAAAACTCAGGTCTTCCCCTAAATGATTACCCTTCCGTCTCTCTTGAGAGCAGCGCAATTTACACCCCTTTCCTCGCGTGCATTCTTTATAAACGTCACACGTGGTACACTCGTGACGACCCTTGCGCAAGAAGTAAACTATGTTAAATGGCGCCCTTAGGAGCGTAGTTGTATTTATAGACTCGGGTTATGTGTTCGTGACGCAAAAGATAGCATCATTTTAGTCTTCACACACCAACATGATATTTATTGTCCTTTTGGGAGGTAATTATTTGCTAGATAAACGTCACATTGTCTCACATCATGCTTGGAGCCTCCCATTGCACATGACTTTCTACAAAGAAGAACACAAACACACGCAGGTTGAGCTATGTGTTGTTTTGGGTAACTCCTAGCGGAGAGCCTTCTGCATCATGTGCATGGCAAACTCGGGGGAGGGTATGTGAACACGACTACTGCGGCCCAAACAGAATTGGTGCCATCGGGCAATTAGCAAGAATAACTTGTAACTATATTTTAGCGATGTCGTTTGACCTTTTTGACGATTTCGAGAGGAAGCATTTACCCTGAATGAGTCCCCAAATAGAGTCTCACTCCACTCTAAACGTTCACGTATACATCTCATGGTATACTCTCGTGTATTAATCATGTCGATGTCAACGTAAAAGAAATAGGTTATATATACGTCATAGGCTATTTATGAAGGAATCGGGACTACATTAGAAACTTTTGTTTATGGTAATTATAAACAGAATCAATAAAAATTGATGTGAGAGTAAACGCACTTATAATTAATGGGGCCTTCGTACGGTCAAAGTATTTTGTATGCTGCACGGATGGGGCACGGACTTGGTGGAAATACATACAAACCAGGAAAATAAAAGTAGTCCATATACGAGATTCTGATATTTTGTCTACACCCCTATTTCAAACTCCCATTATTTTGTAAAATATACACCATTACAATGTATTTGTAAGTTTAAGAAATGATAATGGTTATTTGCCGTGGCCAAGTGGTCGAAGGCGTTCAAAGCCGAAGACTCGAGATCGGAGTTGAGTATAGGTGGGGAGGTGCTTTTCCTTCGCGTTTTTTTTTTTTTTCATGAATAAAATACGGTGTTCTTTTCCTATAAAACTATCACACATCAATAAGGAGAACCTTATAATGAATTTTATTTAAATTATGACTGAATTCTCAAATATCCATTCCGGAAAAAAAACCTTATGAAGTTAATGGATTACTTTAAACATAGACGTATATACATCAATACTTATTTCTGTACAATAATGAATGCATTGGCGCGCGGTACTAAAATATTCATCATAATATATTATTATGAGTTAATGTTGAAAAAAGTAAAAGAAATACTTTTGCAATACCACTGGGAGGACACCGTGATCGCTGCTGGACATGCATAATGAATGAAATATGCATGTGAATCACCCAGTCAATTAGCAGTAGAACACGTCGCCACATCGCACGCACCGAAATCAAAATGGCCCACAGACTGTGCGTGGCCTCGTTTCGAAGTAAATTAATGTACGTGTTTACGCTGTCTCTATCATTTCCTCTTCATGCTCTCTCGCAGCGAATTACCTTCTCCAAAAGTAGGCCACGATGCTTGCATTGCTGCATGAGTAAGGCTCTTATTTAATGTCTTTCCTCAGTGCCCATCCATGGGAAGCAAATTCCGAGGGGGAAGATATAAACCCCGGAGGAGGCTATATAGGAATCGATAAACGTATTACATGTATTAGCGATGTATTAACGGATGTTAAGCTAGCCTATGGGAGTTGAAACTACGAGAGGTTGCAGACCTTTCCATGCTCCCCCATTGAGACCTTTCTCTTAAACTCACTGCCTATACGACCCTGGGGTGTTTCTCACAGATCCCACAATAATGGAAAGCCATTAGTTTTTTGGTTACGAGTTCTTTAAACAGGACTAACATTTTGATACAAATCATTAATATTTTCTTTTGTCAAAGAGACCTCAAGTTATTGATGTAAAATTTGGTTGACTATTGACTATTTTTAATTCCGATGCTGCAATTGGCTTTCCATGATTTTTAAAGTCCAACTCAGCGTTAAGTTCGACTTAGGATCTTTGTGAAACACCCCGGGTGCATCAAGTACTTGGCCTTTGCCCTGTTGCAGAAAGAGTAATTATTACAATTGAATATAAAGTTGCAATGAATCGCAAGTCAGAAAAAATGCACATTTTTTTTTACCAATCAGATTTGCGTATTTAGTCCCATGTTCTGACTTGCAATTCATTGCAACTTTACAATCAACTGCAACTCTTTCTGCAACGGGGCCGACTAAGGTGTATCAGGTTGCTGGTTCGAGTCTTTCCTTGAACATGCACTATGCACAATGATATAAAGCTCCTTCATCTCTGTATAGGATTATAGTATATGCGTGTTAATAATAATGATGATACCTGAATGCCTAAGAGTATATCTTACCGACTAAAAAACAACGTTGCTTCGTATTTTCTTAACCATTTCATTGAAAATTATCCTAAACCAAGCGATCTCATCTCGCATAACTTTGTAATAGTTAGTATAGTACCCTTACATGGGCGTTGTTGCCGGGGGACTAATTGTCAGACTAATTGTCAGAATTATCACCCTTCCTGATTATAAGTACCCGAAAAGAAAAACAAAAAGCTTTTCACTAGTAGACTGCTCAAAAGTCAAAATGATGATGATTTTGCTCGAAAATGACGATTTTGTACAATAATGGCAAACATGATACGGTTGCTTGTAGGTAGCATGTTTTGCCTTAATTTAAGGTGCCCATGCAATTCCTCAAAATGACTAGATTTGGCCCGAAAATGACACGTTTTGCATTGATGTTTGCCCCAAATCGATACTGCCGTTTTCTTAATTTCCGGGGGCTGCCGCCACACCCTGCATAGTATGATTACTTCTATATGCAATTGCGAAATTGTTCTTCCTTTGTGTATAAAACAAACTTAGACATCTTTTCATCCGCTATGATCCATGCAGACACAGGGAAATCAGCGCGACTCCATCGGAGGTTGGGCCTCTCAAAACAAAACAATAAAAACGTTTACACACATTTTGTCTCAGACCTGGATAACATTTCTTAATGTTAGTGTTTTGTAGTATTTTCTTTTAAGAAAGTAAGAAATAGATGTAGCCAATGTTTTAATAAGCTATAGTTTTCATGGCGACGTAATAGTTATTATAGGTTTTGTTTGCCAACCCTCGGTGCAATGACTTATAAGATTATAGATCGCGTATATGACGTCTCTAGAAATAAACATTTGTCATTTTCATGGTCCTATTAAGTCGTTTATGTAAGCCAAACACAAAATGAAACAACATTATTGCTGGCGATATTTCAGCTTTATTACAATATTGAACGGTTTATCGCTCTCATGAACCCATTCTGGGTCGTCAAAGAATTAAGAAAGAAAACATTTACATTTCCACGTCGTTTTGCCGACAGAATCTATGAGCCGTGAAATTGCACGTGTGTCTCTGGAAGTGTCGTATATAAATTGATAAAAAGGGGAGGCAAAATATTGGGTGGAAATATGGTTTGTATAGCTATTTGGACTTGTTACCAAGACATTGCGGGTTCGAGTCATATACTAAAGGGCCCCTGTCTAGGTCAAAAAAGCTACGATTCGGGATAAGTCGCCCGTACGATGTCAATTTTGGGAGGAAAATGAACAACTTCGTACGACGGCCGCCCCCCCCCCCCCCCCCCCCCCAAACAAAAAAGAGTCATACCCATGGTCCTGCATGAAGGAATCGTCCCATCTGTAGGCTATACAATAAGCAAATAATTACCGTTGGTGAAGGTGATGGGACAAACTATCACTTCCGAGGCGAGCTGGATGTAGCTATCTTTCCGAAGCGAAGCTCAGGAAAGATAGCGTATACATTCAGATCGCCGAGGAAGTGATAGTTTGCCATCGCCTGAAACCAAAAGGTGATTATTTGCTTCATATTCCACATCGAACTTCTAGATCCAGTAGTAGGACTAGTAGTCTAAGCAGGCCTAGCCCTTGTCTAAATACTCTAAGTACTGTTACTACTGGTTTGATCTACTTACCAACAATGTTATTCCAATTTCGGTAACAGGGTAACTCCATGACAATTCCATTATATTATTATACAGTTCGAAAGTCAACGGTAACTCCTTGAAAATTCCAAAAGCTAAAAACGCGAAATGTAAACTCCCAAAAAACAGTTCAAAAGTCAACAAACGCGAAAATAGAGTCTCCTCAACACTTGGTCTAGCGCTTTCAAGTCCATGTCAGACAATTCGTCAAAATGTATGCTTTCAGCATCGCAATAATCTTGGAACACTTTCAGGCTGAACTTAAGCTGTCGCTTTGTATTTTTACTTTCACTCTCAAGCAAAAAAGTGTCCATTTCAGCTTCGTTAAAGAGCTCAAATCTTACGTCTGTGGCCGCCATAGTAGAGCAACAGAACAAGCAATAAGGGAGTTCGTAGTTACAAACTGCGCATGCGCCAATTTCTGAGACGAAAATTCACTGTACCAAAAACATCGATATTGCCCGTTGTCCCATAGACCTTCGTGCAATTATTGTCACATTTGAAACGTGTTTTCACGGGAAATTTGGCTCGAAGTCATAAATGTTTTTCTTATTATAATCATAATGTCAACGTTCGTATCTGGGCTTTTATTGAAATCGCAAAGGCCCCATACGTAGATTTGTGTGTACTGTTTTCTTTTAAGTGTTGAAAACGGGCAAAGATGTGATTTGTATTCAACATTTTTTTGTTTAGCCTGCTTCAAGTTTGAAAATTAAAATGAATGGTTACATTTATTTAATTTGAAATATTTTAGGATTAAGGTGAGTTTTGTTTGGTCAGGTCTTTCAAACGTAACGAAACACAAGGATAATTCACGCACGCACGCGGAAATTCTGCATAGAGCTGTCCTGTACTTTAAATGCGTGCGTCACAGGCTGTGCCGTAAACGTACGCGTAAAGCGTCAATTTTGGTACAATCTTCCGAAAACCCGGTTACGTCCGTTGCTCCATGGGCTAACTACGAACTCCCTTATTAACAGCAAACGGTGTAATGTACGATACACGTATTGCTAGTGCATAGCGTATATTGCATGCAGTGCAGTGTACTCCGTACCGTATGCACAACGAATACAATTAAATTTGTAATTCGCGCGCATAGAGTTATCGCGCCACGTCATTTGGTACGGAATTTGAGTGGCCACACACGAGCTCCACAGTCAATTCAATGCAACCGCGGGGTGTAGATAGTACGTTACCAGTTATCTAGTGAGTGCAACGCACTTTCACCCAAGATATCTACACATTATAACGAAGTTTTCTTCTCCCATCAATGATGGGCGAAACTATGTTTCATCACGTGATTAACTTTTGACCAATCGTAGAGCAAGATTCTTAGTATGTAATACTGATTATAATTTAGGGGTTTTTTTTCTCAAGCGGTTGTGGGCTTGTGCTTACATTTTGTTTTTATCGTGGAGCCAATTTTTATATACTTAATTTGTGTAATTGACTGCGTTTGTTTGTTGGTTTGTTTTCAATTGAAAGCGAGTGTTGTATAGTATGACTAAGATTTTGAGTATGCCTGATTGTTTGTTTGCTTGCTTGTTTTTATGTAATTGTGTATAATATTTTTTTTCGTTCGTTCGTTTGTTTGTTTGATTGTTTATTATTTGTTCGTTATCATGGACCAAATCACTTTGATGTATGCGATCTTTGCTTTCTTAAAGTTAGTCTACCCGGTTTTAGCCATAATGTGTAAGTATTATTCTGACAGTTAATTCAAACATATTATTATAAAGAAACTGACCAGAAATAATTTATGTGATTGAAAAAGAGCAAAGAAAATGGGATTCCAACGGGATTCGAACCCGAGACCCTAGGCGCTCGTCCCTGAAACCCCTTAATTTTCATTGCTTGAGTGGTCAGAAGCTATTATAAACCTGACATAAACCCGAAGGATAGAAATCACCTTGGGGATATATGCGAGGGATCACCGAAGTGATACAGCTTTTGTTTAAAATAATTAATTAAAACATATAAAGAAACTGACCAGAAATACATATACGTATATCATGTGATTGAAAAAGAGCAAAGAAAATGGGATTCCTGCGAGATTCGAACCCGAGACCTCCAGATTGCTATAGGCCGGTGCTCTTACCGACTGAGCTATATAAAACCTACTTAATTCTGATAGAATACACTTGTAAGCTTTATTGTAGCAGATCAGAAACAAATACAAATGTGGTGTAATTTATCGGTTGAAGTTGTAAAATCTTTCGGACGAGATGAACTTTTGACCTTCAATACCTTACAATTTAGCGTTATTTCAGCATCTTCCAAGTTGAAAAGGGAACATAATCTTCCAATTGAGTGAAAATAGAACTGGGCCACATAAAAGGCGACTCCTGCGAATAATTACGCCCTGGTGGCCTGTTATCCATGCATACTATCTTTATGCTTTATTCTATCCAACACACTTGTGCTGATGTTGTATTGTGTAGCTGAAGTTTGGATGATTTTATGCAATACTATTCTGTGCCATTGGTGAGAAAAAAATGAGACTTGATCGTAGCCTGGAGAGCTATTATGACTAAGAAGGAGTCGTATAGGATGTGGTGATAAATCCTTACAATAAAAGAGAACGCTCATCAAGACCTCAACTTGGTATCTATTTCTTGAAATAATACATTAGTTCATCGTCCTCAAATGATCATTCGTAAGTGGATATTTTTTCCAAAGTCTATAATGGGAGTGTGTCCCTACGTATTTTCTCGATTTCTTAATTTTGATTTTGCCTAGTGAGGGCATATATATTGAAGAAAAAAATATAAACCGACTAAAATATAAAGCTAGACAATGAGAGTATTAAACGATAATAACAAAATAATGAAAGTGAGTCAATCAGTGGTGAAGCGTGTTGGACGAATTTGGTGAGCATACGCTATTTCCCTCTTGTGTGCTTGTATTGGTTTGTCAAAGTATTGGGGGCAGGTGCTCCCCCCCCCCCCCCCCCCCCCCCACCCCCAACGCAGCTACACCAATGCATGGGAGTCAATAAGAGTTGAAATTCTATTTCATAGCTAAACTTCTCATCTAAGGAAGTGGCCAAGTGTTGGCTTACTAAAAATGTGGGGGGGGGGGGGGGGGGGGGGTATGCCAATTAAATGCGGATTTATAATCCTATTTGTCTTAATTTCGTATATCTTTGTTGTTTCTCATTGTGTTTCAACACACGCCCCATCACACCCTTGTACACCACCGGTCTCATTAAAAATGTGTGCTCGGTATCATTGATTAAACGTAGAGTACGATCAATTGATAATTCGTGCTCGGTTAATTGATTAATTTTGTACGATCAATCGATTATTCATATTCATATACACAATTGATCAGATTAGCCAATGGCCAACAATAACATCAAAATACTGAACATAAAATTGTTATCAAGTTGATCAATTAATTGAAAATCAATCTAAGTGTCTTATAATTAGGGAGTGTACGAGGGATAGGCA